>CAJQZN010042155.1:12853-32601 GCA_907164685.1 Colias eurytheme | reverse complement strand
TCGAGAAATATTGATAATTCTTGTATTCGACTATTCGTTGTAGTCGAATACAAAATATATTTAAAGAAACTTAGGTTGGCCTTCAGGCAAAAGGGATCCTATCAAATGGTAAACTTGACCTTGTATCTTAAAAGTAAGCATGAAAGGACCTTCTGATAATTGTTGAGCACCAAAGGATCATTTGAAACGCACTACTATAAGAGCGAATATTGTCTAAGAACTGTTTAGATTGCACGTCATGTTCCTCTAAAAGTAGTGATTTCAAAGGTTCCGGTGTATCTTCAAACGAAAGCCGACTCCTTACTCCACTTTAAAGCATTACAAAAATAACATACTACGTTAATATCGCCTATACAGAAGATGATCTGTAATCAATTGTGAGGTTATAAGAAAACCCACTTTTATATTTGTCGGACCCCACCACCGAATTCGTAGATTGATCTTCTATGTTTACCTCTAAGTCATTAAGACTATGCGAAATCTGTCTGCAGTAAGAGGGGCCTCTCGCTATTCGTCCGTTTCCAGAGACCGAATAGTTTCAATTCTTAATCTTTCATTAAACAAACTTAATAATCGTTTTTGTCTCAATTAATTGTAATATTCGCGTCCCTACTCTAGTCATTGCTTATGCTCATGTTCATCTTCAAGAGATCGAATAATATTATGGTGCACCCTATCATTTGTCAAACGGTCTTCATATTGAGTAAAAGTTTCAGATTCTCGAGATAAAATGTGATGGCCGTGATCAGCTGTGAGACGTTATACCCTCTCAGTGAAGGTTTCGGTCTCACGGGATAGTACATGCCGTTCGCGGTCAGCTGTGAGCCGCAATTCTCGTTGTGAAGCGGTTTCAGGTTCTCGGCATAACACGTGTTGTTTTCGGCCTAGAGTATACCTCTAACGATTCTTGAGAACTCTTATTTCTCATTTTCTTAGCTTTGCTCGAATTTCGAGATAAAGATTTTTTAGGTGGCACTGATGCATGAAAATAAAAATTGAGTTAAAACGGACTGAGAGTGTTATAGACAAATATAATCTGAAAGCTTCGAACTCCTAAGCTATCGGAAGTTACACGTGTTATTGTGAGTCAACCATAAAAGATAGACATTTATGATGTCGGGAGATATTTTTTATATAATAAGGAGAACATTTCTTTCATACATGATTTCTGTGTAGCTTTAACCATTAAGGTTGCACACGCGACGAAAGCTTAAAAATGGAGTTACTGCTCTGCTCAGGAATATGAAAAATAATTGTACCAAGTTTCGTTTAAATCCGTCGAGTAGTTTTTGTTTCTATACCGGTTATACGGACAAAAATTTTACTGTTTGCTTCTTTGGCATCAGTGTCGATCCCTAATCACCCCGTGATAGTTATTTAGGAAATATATTTCATGTACAGATTTAATATACCTAAGTATACATAATATATTTAGATTCCAATTTCCATGTAACGTTAAATTCGACTATACAATAACTAACAGACAACGCAGGTTACTCTCGTTTCCGTAAGTTGAGGCGGCTACATATTCGGTCCTCATAACATCACTTTTAGTGAACGAAACGACAGCGCGGTTTAATTCGATGCCAACACCATCAGAAAAAAGGAAATATTTTTAATTGTGAAAAAATATTATGATTTACACTATTTTAATATAAAATATATGGCTGTGAGTGTGTAAAAATAAATCCAGCTAGTTTCACATCACACTTATGTTTATAATTAGCTATACGACATGAAAATATACATATTAATTACCAAGCAATAATCATACAGGTAAATACTGAACAAAAGTATTAACAGTCAAAGTTTATTTTTACTAACATTTAACAACACCCATGTAAATGATGAAAAAATGATAATTATCAACGAACTAACCTTTTCTATAATACTTAACACAGCACATTTTTTAAATTATCTTGCTCAACTCTGCTCAAAAATTTGAGGGTTTTGTTGGAACTGTAATGTGTCAAAACTATGATATATCTAAACTACGATACAACTTGCATGCGGAAATGCTCATTACAATCAGTGAATTTAAAGAATAACTAACAACAACTATTCAATTTTATTGAGCTGATGAATATCTTTTGCCTGGAAGAGATCACCGCCGCCTAATAAATATACTGTGTTTTCTTATAAAATCGTAACATAATTTCTTTTATCTACTAAATTTTAATAAATAAGTTCTTTTTGTTATTTTTATCTAAAAATGATCTTGAGCTTATATTAGGCAAAAGTATACATTAACTTTTTATAATTTCAGGACCGCACCTTAAATGGGGTGCTCGGAAAATATGCCTACGGATTATTAATAGAGAAATGATACCTACACAACAAAGTTATGTTGGTTCCATTTTATTTATAAAATATAATGAAAATGGGCAAATATAAAACATATTATGTAAAATGATTAAAAATAAATAAATGAAGCAACTACGATTCAAAGAAAACATCTTTTTCAGTGTGAAAATGCTCTAAGCAATCCTGGATGATGAGTAGGTATAATATCATGTACTCTCATCCCAGTACGGTCGGTACCTCGATAGCCATAACGATAAATATTATAATCAGATAACAGCAAAGTCAGAATAAAAATCATAACTTGTACAGTTGTGAGTGCAAAATTTATGTTTCATTTGGCAATAACATTTTTTTCGGTACTAAAACGTAGTAGTTTGATATGTGGTTGGCTGCCCCTCCTCTCCTTCCTGAAAAATATCCTCCAAAATTACCCGAGATACTTCCAATGATTGAACCATACGTTGGACATTAACTTCAGTCAAAAATTGACGAAGCGGATGATTACTAATTTCCACTTAATCCTTGCTGCCACTATCTTCATCATCAAATCATCAATTTTCAAGTGGTGTTGTAAAATTGTCAGCAGAAATAGTCTTCCAAAGGCGATATAATTTTATGAACATTGAATCTGTAAATAAAAAATCAAACGTTAATAATTGTAAATCAATAAAAAAAGCTACTTACAAATAAAATTTTATCAACAAATTACTGTTCCCAACGCACCTCAAAATCTTGTAAAAGTCAAAAAGAATTCATCATTTTATTATTTGATTCTAAAAGTGTAATATAAAACCATTATAAAACCAATAAAAAACATGAATTGCTATCATTATAAAAAAAAATACCTATAAAAGTAACAACTTACCTTTTGTGGGAACGCATGGTGAAAATTCACAAAACACGAAGATTGAATTTGATATTTTTGGTTTTATGACATTTATTTTAATTTTATTTATTTATTTATTTATTTATTCAAATGCTTTATAAATATAAATTTATAAATAATAAATTTATAAAGAATAGAAACATTCGATCACGAAATTATGTGGGTTCGAGTCCCGCCTCGTGATCGTTTTTTTTCTATTCTTTATAAATTTATAAAACACGAAGATTAAAAATGTAACCAATGAACACAATCAATATTAGATTAATTGTAATGGTGTCTAGTTTGACTTAAAATAATAAACATCTACCCTCACTTTTAAAAATGTAGTATATTCACACGAAATATAAGCGCACCTTATAGGGAAGGGAAGATATGGGTTAAAGAGTTAAATAAATAACATGATTATATTTAAATTATTAATTTTCAACAGTTGTTCAGTAGTGATAACATGTAAATTGATTTGATTTTTACGAAATCTCATAGATGGCGCTGTTTCAAATTTGTCTTTATACTACTAAATTCATTAAACTGTTTCTCTGCCCAAATTACGTAAATGACATAGTTTTTATTTTGTAAAGCTAGATAATAGCATGGCTTACTCGAAACCAACATTTAAACATGAGTCTTTAGATTGCACGCTGTCGTAGTACACGGAATATGTAAGAAAAATAAAGGTTCACAGCTCCTCCCGCGAAGGTGATATCATGATAATATGTTTAAACTATCCTCACCCGACCTCTTAGGAATATTCATGCAAAATTTGAAGTAAATCTATGCAGTACTTTCTGAGATTAGCCCGGAAATACATACAGACAAACAGACAAACAGACAAACCGACAAACAGACAAAAATTCTAAAAACTATATTTTTGGCTTCTATATCGATTATAGATCATGGATCAAGTATTCTTTTAAAAAAATATTCAATGTACAGTTTTGACTTTCCTACGATTTTATTATATGTATAGATAAGATATTTGCAGCGAGTCTCGCTCAGTATTAATTTTTTTTTTTTTAATTTTTTATGTTTATTTTACGCTGATTTTGATTATATTTCAGAAGTAGACTGGACAACCCACTGGAAGGACCCAGCTGGTTACTGGATGAACCCAATGATAAAGTTAATGTGAGTTATACATCACTACATAGTATAAAACAAAGTCGCTTTCTCTGTCCCTATGTCCCTATGTATGCTTAAATCTTTAAAACTACGCAAGGGATTTTGATGCAGGTTTTTAATAGATAGAGTGGTTCTCGAGCAAGGTTTTAGTATATAATTTATTAGGTTTTAGACAAAACGGAAAGCTAGTATAATATAAATACATAAAATTGATATTACATTTCTTATTAATACACGATTGCGTTTAAATTCTAATCATTATTGTTCTTAAAATTTTAATAGCATTATTTAAAAAATTATTTGATTAAGGGCCGATTTTTCAATCTTTGGTTAAAACTTATTCGTCGAATAATGTATAAAACTACCATTTTAAAAACGTATTCTAATTGCCCGTATTTGACAGTTTACGTGACATTTTAATATTATCGTGTAATACTTTATTGGACGGATAAATTTTATCCAAGCTTGGTTATTGGTCAATAAGTTTAACCAAGGATTAAAAAATCAGCCCTAAATTATATTACCAGTTCTACATGAATAAATTTAAGTAAGTAAAACACATAAATTGTAATAAGTTATAGCGAAATAAAACATAAGATTTTCAAATAAAAAAAAAAAATAATAATAACATGCAAACATTATTCATAAAACGTGAGAAAAAAAGGTATTTTCAATTAATTTATTGTAAAAAATAAGTAAAAGATTTTTTTTTTCGCTGAGGACAGGATTCGAACCTGCGCGGGTATAACCCATTGGATTTCAAGTCCAACTCCTTAACCACTCGGACACCTCAGCTATATGTACAACCTTTTGAATATATCTTATCAATAAAATATTAATTAAAAACAAGTGTTGCAAAAAATGTATTATTGATACAAGTGTTCCTATTATTTTTCGTTTGTTTACATTATAATCAGCTGTTCTTATACAGATCAATTATAATTACTATCTAGCCAATAGTATTTGTAAGTCATTCAATAATTATTTTTTTTTGTTATTTTATACCTATAAAAAAAATATACAAGTACTTGAAATAGAAGCAGCTGTTTATGATTTTCAGCTTATTAGCACTCGATTAGAGATAAAGAAATACCTTTAAGGTGATGAATTAATTTTTCTAACATTTACGGCCCCTTTCAAACCTTCGTAATTTTTATATTATTAAAAGTTGTCGTGATGAAAATTCTTGACAAGAAAGTTCAATAGTAACACAATACGTCTACCGTTTTAGAAACATGATTCCATGATATTTTCTCGATAGAAAAAAAATACAAAGTTATCATTGTTATTTTTTTTTAATCTCTGGCATCTTCAAAATAACAAACGTAAAGTTACGACTTTTTGGATATTAACTATAAAATATACAACCTATACGTCTATCGTGTTAGAATTTTGAAATATGCGATGGTTTTGAAATAAACAAGAAATACTTGAAATTAGCGCGCGACCAGCCAATATAGCGAGAGCCGCCCTGTACCTTCCTACCCCGATCGCTGCACGAGTCATTCCCGCTACGGCCGTCACACGGGGAACTTGTGTCGCTCGCGCAATCGTAAAAAAGGGTGACAACACGATAAGACAAAATGAGACAAATGGGGACAATAAAGAAAATAAGAAGAAGAAACATAAAGGTTGGAGGAAAAAGAATGCTTACAATTGGAACAAATTAATGAAGTAAGTTGGTTTTATTTTAAATTTGATGATAATTGTATTATAGACGATGTTTGATATGTACCCCTGTTTTAAGTACATAACGAATGTGTAAGATTTTTCATTTATAGCATAAATAATCTGTTCAGAAATCCGGAATCCAGAAGGAAAATAAACCCACTGATTGTTCACAATGTGAATCCACTCCTTCGTAAGTACCTTTATTCAGTCAAAAATGTATGTTATCAAAGCTCTACTGGTTTTATCGCATGATTCCATTTTTAGCAAAAACAACAAAGTGCAAAGAAATAAAAAATCATGGTGAACTTAGTGGAAGTATGGTGGCCGTAATATGGAACAGGAGCTCATTGGAGTAGTATTATATTTAAAAAAAATACGAAATAATTTCAAGAATTACATTTCTTAGAAGGTGGTAGATAAGTATGTTGTATAAAGAATTTGATGTTGATATTTATTTCATTTATACTTACTACACCTGTGCGGGAAATTGCTTAGTAATAAAACAGGTTTATATTCATATTTACATAGTAATGTGAGTTTTCATTTCGAAAAATTTGTTGTAAGTATATTAAATTGAGTTCCTGGGTGATCTGGAAACACAATTGGGCCCGGAAGATGGCGCTGCAGTCACTCCTCCTAATGACATGAACCGATTTGGATGAATATTTGTGTTCACATTTCATTTTTGTGGGATGATTGGTTGATTCGCTTTCACATTAGCTAATATTATGTATTTTTGTTGTTAGAAAGTAAACTTAATTTAATGTTTATAATACATTATTATTGGTAGAAATAAGCCAGTGTTCGTCTCACATTGTACCTGCCTACCTACCCTACCAGGGCCTAACTTTGTTCTGGCTATTTTATTTTGATTATTTGTAATGAATAATTACAATTATAATAGAGTGCAAAAAATAAATACATGCGTCAATATATTTTGTGTTTTTTTTTAAACAATTTTTTTATTTAAAAAAATATCATTCCGACCGCGGCTTTGCCCGCGTGGAATTAGATTATATCGTGAATCCTGTCTTATCCCACAGAAGTGTTCAGTTCGGATAAAAAGTATCCTATGTGTAAATCCAGGCAATTGGCTATATTTTATCAAAATTGGTAATGTAGTCTTGACGTGATTAAGTAACAACTAACAAAAAAATATACAAATTAACATCCAAAGTTTCGCATCAGTTTTACTGTATTAGTGATATCTTCCACTCTTGACTTTGACTGAGAAGAATTAGGGTTTATAACTTCTTTCAGAAATATTACCTTTCATTTCTGGGCATGACGTAATATCTACGTCAGCATCAAATTCTATCTAAATCCATTCAGTAGTCCGCGTTATTGAGTACCATTTCATTTTTTCAGAGTAACAATATTTTTTGTTATTTTAAAGATTATATATAACCTGTTTTATTTTGTAATAAAGTAATCATTACGAAATAATAATAATTATTAATAATGTCTAAGTAGTTGTTAAAAAGAAGATTATTTGTTTATAAGCAAGAAAATAAAACCAATAAATCAACAATTAAATATATGTATAAGAATATTATAACTGTATGACGACTCCATACATGTTTGTCCCGAGTCGGCCAGCGGCAGCGCGGCGAGTTTGCAAGAATGACTTCGCGCACATCCGCGTTCGCGATAGCGAGCTATTAGACTCCGCCCGCCAAGCAGTAGATTTTTTTTTGTGTATCGTCTTAAAGAAAGTTAAATGAAGCTCTAAATTCCTTTTTTATTAATCTATACTTTAACAAGTGCATTTGAATGAAAAAATTAATTAAATTGTTGACTACAGATGCGCAGAGGAAGGAATCGCATGAGCATAGCGCCTGATATCATGGAGTATGACGATATGCCGACAAACCACAATGACAGCGATACAGAGGTATATTTATTACTTTTTTACGCAAGCCATATTTTAAGAATTGCAATTATAATTTGAGAATGATTTGTAAAGTTTTATTTAAAGGAACAGTCTAATTTTTGACGAAAATGTCTTGAAATTATGAGTTTTTTTTAATTCTGAAGCCCATGTTCATTTTGTATCTACTATTATTTAATTATCGTTTACAATGTTTGTAAATGTTTTATTACGCAATAGATAACACACAAAAACACATAAAATTCAAATAAATTGATTTAATGTTTGAATGTATATGTATATTAGATGTTAAAAATGTCCGCCTAAAGCAAAGAGGGCGCAAAGTAAGGACTTAGAAAATTGAAAAAAATTTATCCAAAGTGAAAAATATATGTATTTTGCGCGTCGACGGAGCCCCGCAAGCGGGGCTCCTATTTCTGTGTAGTTTTTTTTAAGAAACCTAACCTAATGAAAACCATCAATCTTTGAGGGCGAATATCTCGGCCATTTTTGATTTTAGAGAAAAGTTATTCCTATAAAACATGCTTATATTAGCGTAATCTTTACGATAAAACAATAATAAATAGGTGTTATAATGACACCAACTCCATCAAAATTTTTCTTCTAAGTCCTGCGCCCCCTTTGCTTTAGTCCAACCAGACGTTCTGGTTTTGTTCGAACGACGACCCAGAATGAATGAATGGAATGATGTATGTATGTGTGTGCACAGTGCGTGTTGGGGTTGGGGGCGGAGCGGCGCAAGCGCGCGTCGTCCCCGCACCCCGCCAGCGCTACCCCGCGCTCGCCACACTACTCGCCGCGCAGGCGCTACAGGTTAGTTATAACTGTATATATGCATGTGATAATTGTTTAAATATGTATAACTAGCTTTCCGCCAGCGACTTCTGCGTAAAAGCAGTATAGAAATAGTATGACACAGATGCTGAACAAAATCAAATGACCAAATTTACCCCGGCAATTGTCGGAAAATAAAAATAAATTCCGACTTTTTGGACCAACATTTTTGTACGGCATCTGTGTCATACTATTTCAATACTGCTTTTAATCCATTATTCCGCAACGCCGTACAAAAATCATGGACACAAGGCGAAAAAATTTCTACCTGTACTTTCGAATTCTTATCTGCCCCCCTAGACAAGTGGCTTTCTATTAGCGTAAAGTTCAATAGAATAGATTATGAATGTATGAGATTGACGTAATCAATCGTCGTCGTCTTCGTAATCAAACGTCAATCTCATACATTCATAATCTATTCTATTGAACTTTACGCTAATAGAAAGCCACTTGTCTAGGGGGGCTGCACTCAGTTGAACAGCTAACAAGTGACGGCATAGTGCTGAATCTTATTATTTTATGCTTTATATCGTTCTAGATAGGTCACCTGGTGGTTCAAATGACCCATAACTTTTTCAACATGGGCCTGTAGTCTAACAATGAATGATTGATTTATAATTTGATTTGTAAACATAATTGTACCGTTATTTAGAACAATAACTTATAATGTTACAATAAAGTTAACATAATACGTCATAATAAGTCGGAACATTTAAGAAAACTGGCAACTTTGACTCAAAAGAATTAAAAAAAAAACTCAATAAAGTAATTACCTTCCAGCAACAACGGCCGCGTACTCAAAGTGCTAGTCGCCAAAATGCGCCTAGACGAAGACGACGAGGTACCAGCGAAACGACAAATGATATCCACACCGCAAAGTTTTTCCCCACGAGCTTCCACTTCCCAGAACACAAGCCACTTCAAACAGAGTTTTACTAAGAGACAGGATTCAGAAAATTCCGAAACACAATCCCCAGTTTTAGGGAACTTCTCGAAGAGGCAAGAGTCGCGAGATTCCGATACACAGTCGCCAATTTTAAGGAATTTCTCCAAGAGACGGGATTCCGGGGGTTCGGGGAATCAGTCCCCGCTTGTAAGGGCGAGACGGTCTGTGTCCCGGGATAGGGTGAAACTGTCCCGGGAGTTGGATGGTAGCGGGGATTCCCCGGATGTGAGATTGCGAAGGCTGGAGCGGTTCCCGTCGTTTGACGCGCCCAGTCCTAACGGGTCTACAGACGCTAGGGTTATTGTGTCGTGAGTAGTTTTTTTATATTATTAATAGAAACAAATTATATAGTTTTTGCGCGGTAAACTTTTTAAACTATGTATTTATTTGTAACGAAACGAATCTTGCTTTTGGTATGATGAAAATGCAATCTATTGATATTTTATTTTATTTTATTCATAAAAGCTACCTTACAGCTGTTGATAAGATAAATTATACTAATTACATATATGATGGAAGTTGACAGCTGTCACTCAAGTATCAGTGAGCTCCGGCAAATTAATAAATTAAAAATAGTTCGAGTTAAATTATAAGTGTAAAAAGTGCTTCAAAATATATCTAAACATATAAAATACTTGTGTAAATGTTATCTCGAAAATCAGTCCAACAGTGCCAGTGATATGTACAATTTTTAAATCGTACCTTGATACAAAGATTATTCAAATCACTAGTGAAGTTTTTATCGGCAAAACATTCATAAACTATTTTGAATAATCATAGAATCACATAGAATCAAAATAATTAATCATTGCAGTGATAATAAGTTGCAAATAAGCATTATTTTATTGTCTCAGTGTAAAAACCGTTAACAGTGTTCAAGTGTATCAACAGCTGTCAGAACAAAAGAAGATGACTCATTTATGTTATGAATCAACATCGTAGTTATAAATTATACTTACAATTCGAAAGCAACCTATAAGCGTTGATAGCTCTGTACAGTAAGTGAACAACTTAACAAACCGTGAGGACCGGAGATCGAATCCAATCGGGTACCTCAAGACATCTTATTATAATTTTTAATTTTATATTTAAAATTTTCTAATAAGAAATAATAGTCATGGAATCGCAAAATGTAACATTTCGCAGACGCAAGGTTAATCGGAGTATGGATGATATTTGTTTAGAGACATCACCTAGCTACAACGAAGATTCAAAAAGTTTACCGGATCTTTCTACAATGAACTTTGAATTAGACGAATTAAAGGAAAAAATTACTGCTTTACAGACCTTGTTAGACAGCGCGAATAGCGAAATAGACCAACTTATTTTAGAAAATAACAGCTTAAAGAAAAAAATAAACGAGTTAGAAAGAAAAATTACTGTATTTAATAAGTTAAATATCATAAAAGTTAAACGAAGAATCGATTTTGATAAAGAAAACCCTTTAGAATTAACCTTAAACAACCAGTCAAAAAATTTAACAACCTTGCAAAAACCAGACTCGAGCATTAACAATACAATAATGGAAAAGAAATCTAAAGAACGTCTTTTTATTTTCGGCGGTCAACAATGTGTAGACATGGCTGTTCGACTTCACCGTAACACATTTAACTTAGCCGCAAAATATGAAATATCATCAATAACAAAACCTTTTGCTCACACAGAAGACATAACAGCACCATGTTACAAAATAAAAACAAGACCGACGGATACATTTATTTTAAGTTTAGGAGAACACGATGATAACCCATTCCACTTTATGGCCGAAACTGCGGCTATACTCCGATATTTAAAGGACACTAGTGTAATTATACTTAATATTGTTAAAAACAGATATTTAAATGAAAATCTTATTAATAATTATTTAAGACAAATATGTTTAAAATATCCGAATTGCACATTCTTGAATGTAAATGAAAATTATTGGAACTCTCACAGTAACTACCTAAATAGAATATGTTATAAAATTAATACAGAACTAGAATTCAAACATTACAGTAACGAATTTTTGGTTTGCAAAGACTGGTTAAATAAATTAAAATCAACTAATAAAATTAAATTCAGTAGTACAGTTACTAACTTAAAATATAAATATTATAAAGATACATCTACCCAAGCTGACAATTCGTTACCATACGTTAATAATTATAATACTAGCGATAAAGCTACGCAAACTGTTGACGCAGAAAATTTGGTTGAAGAGACTGAGTTTTTTCGAGCATAAAGTATATGATGGTAAATATCTTTTGCATCAAAACATTGCAGGCATACTGAATAAAATAGAGTGGCTTGAGTTGTGTTTGACAGAAATTGAAGAAAACATTAGTATAATATGTCTAACTGAAACTTTTATCAAAAAAGGAGAGGAATGCAACCTTATTCTACAAAATTTTTATGTTGCTTCATCTTTCTGTAGATCACAAGAAAGGCGTGGAGGTTGTTGTATTTTACTAGACAAGTCCCTTGATTGCAAGAATATTAACTACTGTGCCGAATATACAGTAGAAAAAATATTTGAATGTTGTGCCGTTGAGATACGAAGCATGAATTGTTACGTGGTTTGTATATATAGAACACCTAACTCAAACATAACAAAATTTTTCGAAAAATTTGAACTTTTCCTTCATAAATTAACCGCAAACAAAAATAAAAATATCATATTGGCTGGAGACTTTAATATTGACGTAATGAAAGAAAGTCAGTCTTCAAAATGGTTTAAAAATTTGCTAAAAAATTTCAACATTAATATAATTATTAATCAACCAACTCGTAAACAAGCATGCCTAGATATAATTGCAACAAATATACCGCGAGCAGAGGGTAAGGTACTGAAAGTATTTCTCTCAGATCATGAAACATGTCAACTAGTTAGTCTACCAAAGCAAGCTGGCCATAAACCAAAGTATTGGTTTGTAACGCGAAGAGACTATTGCCAGGAAAATATTAGGAAATTTGACATGCATTTGAAATCTCTTTATTGGACGGATGTTTTAAATGAAGTAAATGCTAACGCAGCTTTCAAAAAGTTTCATGAGTTGTTCTGCTTACTGTATGATTTATGTTTTCCTTTGTACAAAAAAAGGATAACGAATACACTCAGTCACGTGAAATGGATGTCAAAGGGTATAAAAATAGCATGCGCGAGGAAAAAACAGCTAAGATTTATTCATTATAAATCAAAGTCCTTGGAAAAAAAGTTAGAATTTCAAAAATATAATAAGATACTCCGATCTTGTATAAACTGCTCAAAAAGAATAATAAATAATAGATTAATATTAAATTCCAAAAACAAAACAAAAGCTACTTGGGATTTGATAAAGAACAGAGGGACGCATAATATGTCTGATAACAACTGTATTGACCTAATCTCACATAATGACGTTGATATAACAGATCCATTAAAAATTGCTATGACATTTAATAATTTTTTTACTAATTTGACATGTATTAATTCAATAACTACTCCCATTAATCAACCAAATCATTACAAATATAGAATAAATTCAATCAATAGCAGCATATTTCTCTCACCATGCACAGAACAAGAGATTGTTAAAATTATAAATTCTCTTAGAAATACAAACGCTGTAGGTTATGACTCAATAGCTACAAGCATACTGAAAGAATGTAAACACAGCTTTTCTTACGTATTGGCGAATTTAATTAATAAATCATTCTCGCAAGGCATCTTCCCTGAAATCCTGAAAGTATCTATTGTTAAACCATTTTACAAAAAAGGTAGCAAAACTGATATAAAAAATTACCGCCCGATTACACTTATATCCATTTTTTCAAAAATTCTGGAAAAAGCCATGAGTGCTAGACTGTTAAAATTTTTAAACAAATATAATATAATTAAAAAAGAACAAACAGGATTTCAAGCAAATAAATCTACTACATTGGCTACATTCTATTTAATTGAGGAAGTAACGAGGTGCATTAATAATAAAATTCCGGTTACATCAATCTTTTTCGACATGTCAAAAGCTTTTGACTTTGTGGACCACAAACTACTCATATATAAATGTGAGAAATATGGCATTAGAGGTCCTGCTCTTGAATGGATTCATGATTATTTGTTTCAGAGACAACAGAGTGTTGAAATAAATAAAATAGATAATAACCTAGAGATGACTACGTACAAGTCCCCCTATTTAGCTAATAGTTTCGGAGTGCCACAGGGCAGCATATTGGGGCCTTTATTATTTTTAATTTACATAAATGATCTACCTGACATAATGGACCAAAAGTGTATATTGTTTGCAGACGACATTTCAATAATTTATTCTGACGATCACAAAGAGATTAACTATAACACGACAATTAACAATAATTTAGAATTAGTATTGACATGGTTTAATGATAATAATCTATCTGCGAATATGACTAAAACAAAATTTATTCAATTTTCGAATTATAAAGCTCGACACACACCGCTTAATTTAACGGACAAATTCCATACCATCGAACCAACACATTACATAAAGTTCCTAGGGTTAAATGTAGATCAAAATTGCAACTGGAAAGCTCATTGTGACATGATTACTGGAAAAATAAATAAGTTCGTTTACGCATTAAGAAGATTAAGAAAAACTGTGTCCTTTAATGCTGCGCTTACCGCATATTACGGATACGTTACATCTGTGATACGGTATGGAATTATATTCTGGGGCAACTCGACAGACGTGACAAATGTATTCTTGGCACAGAAGAGGTGCATAAGGGCTTTGTGCAATATTGGTCCCTTAGAATCTTGTCGACCATTATTCAAAAAGTACCATATATTAACACTCACGGGTATATACATTTTGGAAATATGTTTATTTGTCAAAAAACATGGTGAACTTTTTAAAAACATGAAAGATAACTCTAGATTGGGACTAAGAGATCCTACACGTCTTATGATGCCTAACTGCCGTTCAGCACTCTACCAAAAGAATGCCAGTGTGATGTGTATAAGGATATTTAACCATATACCAAAGCATATAAGGGAACTGCCAAAAAATTTAATGCACAAAAAATTAAAATCGTGGCTTATAAATCACTGTCTCTATTCCTTAAACGAATTTTTTAGATTATAATTCCCGAATTTTGTAATGGAGAAAATAATAACGTTAAGAATCAATTATATTGTAATAATCAAATTGTACTAATAAATAAAATTGTAATATTGCTGTATTATAATGTATATCTATAATAATAATAACCTAACTTAAATATTTGTATGCCAATTTGTTGGCGAATTGTGTGGATGTGAAATTTATTATATATAACAACTTTGTAACCACAATTCTTACAAATAAATTATCATTTCATTTCATTTCATTTCATTTCATTTCATTTATAAAAACTACTACTACCCTCACTTACAACAAAAAAATTGCAGCGAATCGTCAGACCCGTGTACGCACGTGGCCCGTCGGGTCAAGCGCAACAACAGCAACAACAGCAACGACAGCCGCGGCAACGGCAACAGCAACAGCGATCCCGTGAGCGACAGCAGCAGCGACTTATTGTTGGAAGCGAGAACGAGGCGGGCAAGGAAACCAATTATTTATAAGGAGAAACCGTTGAATCGGTAAGTGTTCAAAATATTTACTTACTAGCTTTCCGCCCGCGGCTTCGCCCGCGTTTTCAAAGAAAAACCTGTTCCCGTAGGATTTCCGGGATAAAACCTATCCTATGTCCTTTCTCGGGTATCAAAATATCTCTATACCAAATTTCATGCAAATTGGTTCAGTAGTTAAGGCGTGATTGAGTATCAGACAGACAGACAGACTTACTTTCGCATTTATAATATTAGTATGGTTTGGCAAATAATTAGTGGCTACAAAAAATTACAGATTTTATACATACACTAGCTTTCCGCCCGCGGCTTCGTCCTCTTTGTCTAAAACTTAATAAATTATATACTAAAACCTTCCTCTTGAGTCACTCTATCTATTAAAAAAACCGCATCAAAATCCGTTGCGTAGTTTTAAAGATTTAAGCATACATAGGGACATGGGGACACAGAAAGCGACTTTGTTTTATACTATGTAGTGATATTAAATTTTCCAGCACAAATATCCAACTTTTGGGCATGCAAATACTTTAATTAATTTGTGCAATTGATATTACCTATGTTTCTTATAATCAAAACTTTTGGGAGTATTGAAAAAAATTTACTGATTTGTAATTTTTAAGCTAAGTTGAAATGTACCATAATCTTATTTTCCTCTGATAAAAATATGAGAGCCATTAAAATATAGAACATAGTTTAACTATAATATAAACTTTATTGCGAAATATTTTCACTAAAAAGTTTATTTTCTTTCAGGAAAATGCGAAGGTGATGGCGTCTTATAGCTTCGTTATGTGCCGCGACTGCATTCATCCTATAGCCTTACTTTGTTAGAGAATATTTATTTATTACATTTTGATGAAACACTACCTACTTTTTGTTTTATTTCATAAAGACCGATTTTGCCTACCTAACATTAAAATAATCAAAAAAGTATGTATTAACATACTCAAAACTTAACATAATACTCATAATATGCATTTTTAAACAAAATTCCCAATATTTAATTGGTTATTTATTTTTTGAATTTGATAATGAATATTATAATTATAAATTTATATGTATTTTTTGTTTTAAACAAAAATGGCGAAGCCGCAGGCGGAAAGCTTAGTCACGCATTAGCTATACAAATCACAAAAGTAAATACAAAAAAATAATCGGCTACAATACTACAAGCACATGACATGACACATGTATGCGTTTTCACTGTAGATGTTATCACTTGTCTTGTACACGGCGAGATTTGAAAAAAAAATAGTTTAGGCCGGCCCTGTTAGATCTCCCCAATTGGCGATGTCATTGTTGTTTGTTTTTTTAGTTGCAAGTTGGTTATATTTTAATATTAGTAATGGTTTTTTTTATTTCTTTGTTGGTATAACACAAAAATAGTTGTATGAAAGAGAGACACTGAAATACGCCCACGCCGCACGGCTTAAAACTAGTCCCCTTTCGTGCGCGATAGGGGACTTCGTAACAAAAATAAGAATACGTCATACATGGTCATACTTTAATCATCCAAAGGATTAATTACAATTGGTAAGTGAATAAATTTTATTTAAAACAACCCTACGTAATAGGTAAGAATATATACGTTTATAAGAAGCTTTGTTTCTGTATAGGTAGTTAATCTACTTGGGATATAGAAATACCGCAGGGCACACATTGAGGTATTACTATAGAGAGGACACCACAATCAAAATCTGTGCGACAAGCGCGGGGCGGCTAGTGAGTGATACACTTTGTAGATATTCTGCCTCTTATTTCTTAAAAATTAAAACCAATCAATATTGTTTATCTTATTAAAAAAAAATGAATAAACTTATCAATTAAAATAAAACCAATCAATGTAACAAAAAAAAAAGTTTGAGACGATTGACTCTAACTAGTGTTACAAATAGTGTAGTAGTGATGGCCTCTCTAGTACGTAGTACACAGTAAATACAATGACGGCACAGCTAATTTTTTACATTTTAAAATCTATTTAACTGGCTCTCATGGTAAGTTCGTCATTTCGTGTATTGCAGTTTACTTAATCTTTCATGCCTATTTCAAGAAGTTATAAGTAAGTAATAAAAACACCAATAGTCTTATATCAATTTTATTCAATTATAAACACTTAACCACTATTATATTAACAATTAGCACATAATGTGAAGAAACATGCTATCAACAATTATATTGCGTACTATTCTTGTAACTTTAGTAAAATTTTATATGTAGGATATTTGAACATTAATAAATTGTTTTAATATTTCATATACTATGCTGAAATACAAGTATTTTGAACACAGCAAATTTAGAATTAATAACTGTAAAATCTTTAATAGCTTCACTATTTTATTAACAAAGTAAAATACTAATGTTAATTGAATGTCTTATATTTTTTCTAAAATATGAAGGAATCACTAAAATGCATCAATAACAGTCAATCCCATATTTAAAATGGAAGCCCTTATCCCATATATGGGATATGGGAAAAATGCTTTCCAATTCATTATTTTTACAGCATTTACGTACTATAAATAACCTTCAATCGTCTAAAAGGTCGTAGTGTCCGAACAACGTGGTATAAGAGTTTCAATGGAATTAACACCTTATTTCGTGGCAGTAATGTTCAAAATACATTGTATCGTTCATTAGGAAATCTGTCTTATACATGCTTAAGCAGAGTTTCGATTCGGATAATATTTGAGCGCGATTCTGAGTCTATTTGTTTATTGTACGTCAATGTTTTACAGTTATCAGTACCCTGCTATATCAAAACTTGGAAGGGTAAGAAATGTCAATCCTAGACCAGGTATAAGCACGAAAGATTAGTGTATCTTATATATAAAAATGAATCGCAAAATGTGTTGGTAAGCGCATAACTCGAGAACGGCTGAACCGATTTCGATAATTCTTTTTTTATTATATTCCTTGAAGTACGAGGATGGTTCTTATGGAGAGAAAACGTAAACATGTACCACGGGCGAAGCCGGGGCGGACCGCTAGTTATAAATATTAATAATATGATTTTTAAAACGTGTTTTTTTAGCATTCATAAACATTCCTATCACATCGTTTCGAAGGAAATATTAAACTTCATACAAAATACATTCTATATGTATAATTTGTTACTTTAAAACTCACGCACGTGCGCTAGAGATGGCATAATGCTTCCTTCTCTTTCACCCACATATACCAGTCTTATAGAAATTGGAATTAACAGCATTAATAATATTTACTTTGAAAATTGTAAGTTTTAGCATGAAGTTATCTGCATATGTGCAATATTACGATTTACTTTTATTTCAACCTAAAGCAGGTTGTCATAGCAATGTTTACTTTGAGAACGCAAATAAAGGTGTAGGTATGTGTTTTTTAAAAAACCACAACGCCACATTTTATCATACAAGTTCATTTACCAGAAATGAGATAGCACTATAGATAGACATAAGAAAGAAAGAGACAAACATGTTTCATATTTATTCCGTTACAAAAATTAAAAATCAAATTAACTTAAACATATACCTACGCCTTTTATTTGAATAATCATTGGTTGTAAAATGGAAATATGTTTAGTAATAATATATTTATTAAGTGTCTAAGTATCAGCGGGCGGCTTGTCGGGCGGCGCGGGCGCAGGCTCCGGCGGCTGTAGCGTTATCGATGCGGTTTGTTCCGTTGCTTCCTGAATAATTAATAAAATATACATTAATTTGTAGCAATAATCACATAAAGTAAACAATATCGTAGTTAATACATTTTAATTTTTTCAAGAAGACTGACAAGTATAATGTTGACTGACCGGTTGGCTTGGTTGGTAGTGACCCTGCATTTCAAGTCTTAGGTTTGATTCCCACCCGGGGCAAATATTTGTGTCATGAACATAGATGTTTGCTCTGTGTCTGGGTGTTCATTTTCTATCAAAGTATAATTATATATGTCGGAGAATTTAAATAAACTCTCCATAATTAATTATAATTAGGTAGATATGTGAAATAATATTAAATAATGACTCAGTGCGCACACCTTGCGCGGTCGATGGTAGTACCGAGACTATATCATCGAGCTACTGACTCAAGGAATATAAACCATAGCATGGCCCGTAAGCCCATGCATTTCATATCAATTCAATATCGACATTATGTTGTACACAATAGAGTACATTATAATAGGAAGGTATAGCCACATAACAACTACTCTGTTATGATTCTCTCACACGGCCATTCTGACAACGAGCGCGTTCTCGCGCGAACAATTCGACAAGTAATTTTGCAAATTACTTACTGCGTTGTTATTTCATTTGTTGTATTCAAACTCTTTTCCCTTCACGGTTTGTAACTTTTCACACCGACTCTCAAATTATTACTCATCATCGTCATCATCGATGATATCAACAACTGCTACTGTCGCCTAAAGGCGAAGCTTTGAATGTATTGTGTGTGTGTATTATATTGTAGTGTAGAGCTCTGAACAAATACTGGAACTACATGCAGCGCGGAGCATGACATGTACTGTAGTCACATGAAGCGCAATGCTTCGCACAAAATCT
>CAJQZN010042153.1:0-17277 GCA_907164685.1 Colias eurytheme | reverse complement strand
GGTGTTTTGAGATAATGACTACATTTTTAGAGTTAGATGTTTACTTGAATGTTTTCTCTTGAAATTTTTTCTAAGTTTTAACATTTCGCTTTAGTTTCAGTTTTCGTGGTTTGGGCATATGAAAATTGAAAGTATCTTGTAATAATATTTCAGGGCTTCCAATGTAAGTCATAAACTTTTATATTTAAGTTAAATAATATAAGACATCTAAAGATTTCCTTGATACAGATTCACTCAACTTTAGAAATATATTAAATTAAATTCATCTTATATATAAAAATGAATCGCAAAATGTGTTGGTAAGCGCATAACTCGAGAACGGCTGAACCGATTTCGATAATTCTTTTTTTATTATATTCCTTGAAGTACGAGGATGGTTCTTATGTAGAGAAAACGTAAACATGTACCACGGGCGAAGCCGGGGCGGACCGCTAGTTAATAATAAATTAAATTTCAATACAAATGTGTAATTAGTTAAATCTTAGGCTTAGTTATTGTAAAACTATGTTTTGTTAAAAATGTATGGCAAAATTAACGAAACTACAGATAAAAAAAAATCTTCGAAAGGAAATAAGCTGGGTGATCACAGGTGATGTCATTGAAATTAAATATTTGGGAAATTTTCTTAGTATTGCGTTTGTATAAATACATTATTGATAACTTATCAGTACTTGATCACGTCCATGAAGCCGCTTTGTAAATTATTTAAGATTTTTTTTTCATAGTTTTGTTGAACAATTTTTTTACTGATCAAAAAAGAGTGTTAAAAATGTTGTAAAAACTGGCATATAATTTTTTTCATTCATGTCATCAATTAACCACCTTGCAAGTTAAAAAATCGATCAGTGAATCAAGATAAAATTTATTTTTTTTATGCTGGAAAAACAGAAAACTGCGAAAATTGGATATTGAAATTTTATATTTTCATTTTACAAACTTTATCTAAGCCGTTTTCATTGGTCTATACACCGTGACAAATTTTACCTTGATTAATTTATAAGTAATATTTTTCTTAACAATAGGTACTTTCGTTACAATCACCTGCAATAAGCGTAATCGTTGTTTTATTAGACACAAAGAATTTTTTTAGGTCACCTAAAAATTGAAATACAGAAATTATAATGAATTCATCCCTTATCTTTCCTCATTTTACATACCTACTGAGATACAGTCATATAAAGGGCAGAATAATTGAAAAAGTATGAATTCAAACTAGATTTTAAAGTCTCTTTTTCACTTAGTCTAAGTACTTAAGCCGAAATTATTAATTTTAAGGTCATAGGCATGGACGTATAAAAAAAGACGGACGCCATATTACGAACAAACAACGTGAAGCCACCGTAGTAAGCTAGCGATCGTGTAAAGACAATAAACACGCACACACTCTCACCATAGTAAGCTAGTCGGCCGCCATTACGTCGTGAACTACCGACTGATTAACTGCGTCACTGTTTCACAAAAAATATTTAAAATGCCGTCTTGCGTGGTTAAATGGTGTCGCAACAGTACAATTTTAAATAACAAATCACAAGGGATTACATTCCACAGGGAAGCAAGTTATTTCTTTTATGTTTTAATGACAAAATTATTACGGCAAAATTTATAGAAAAAAATACAGCCGCCATTGTCATCAACACAGCTGTTGCCATGGCAACATGTCACACACACATGGATGTGTCGCCGCCATTACTAGGCTTCACTCAATGTTTAGGCGATATACCGTCCGTCTTTTTTTATACGTCCATGGTCATAGGATTGTTTTTTCCAATATATTTTTTAATTATCGGATACGGATTTCTAGGTAAGAAAATTGACTTGTTTATACTTGAATATATTATTATTGAAATTATTTTATAGCATTTAAAATACTTTCGTTAACACACACAGCTAGTATCTTATATTATAACTAGCGGTCCGCCCCGGCTTCGCCCGTGGTACATATGAAAAATAGATGTTGGCCGATTCTCAGACTTACCCGATATGCACAGAAAATTTCATGAGAATCGGTCCACCCGTTTCGTAGGAGTATGCAGACTAACATTGTGATTTGTGACACGAGAATTTTATATATTATAAGATATAAGGTACTAGCTGTGCCCCGCGGTTTTACCCGCAGTACTCGACTCTTGTTGGTCTTAGACTCTTAGCGTGATGATATAATAGCCTTGGCCTTTCTCGGTATAATATGGGCTATCTAACACCGAAAGAATTTTTCAAATCGGACCAGTAGTTCCTGAGATTAGCGCGTTCATAATATTAGTATAGATGTCTGTCATACTCATAATACGTTACAAATCGAGTTTACAGCGAAAAACGATCGAGCCGCAAAATGCAAAATACCAAAGCACCCTTTCAAGGTTTTATCTCGATATCGACCATATTTTGAACGTGTAGCGTGTATCGAAAATTCAGAAATCACCTTAATTTCCGTTCCATGAAGATGTTACGGTATGTATGTATGTATGTATGTGTATTCCTCGGTAAATGAACGTTGGTATTCGATGGTTGGTTAGATAAAGAATATGTTCGCTCGCTATCTTGTATTTTGTGATGTTATTTAGAAATTTGTGTTTTTTTAAGCTTGTTGTGGTATTATTGAATTTGTGCAAATAAATTGGAGTTAAATGAATGTTTAGTTAGGTAGAGCAACACCTTTTATTAAGGGCATGATGTGAAGTATGTAGTTCATGTTTGAGTTTCATTATCTTTGGTATTAAAAAGGCGCCTTGCCTAAATTATTCACACCAAATACCGTTTTTTACTTATTAGTTATAAAAAAAACTGTATATCTACAACATCAATTTACTATTTTTTGCTCTATAAGCTTATCTATACTAATTTATAAACCTGAAGAGTTTGTTTGTTTGAACGCGCTAATCTCAGGAACTACTGGTCCGATTTGAAAAATTATTTTGGTGTTAGATAGCCCATTCATCACACTAAGACCAACAGGAGCTAGTACAATATAACCTTTCATCAACTGCAGTGCACCTAGACCGTGTTCCTATAATAAAACATATTATACTAGTATTATATGTTTCTGATTGCATGCATATTGCCACTACTTGGTCAACGATAGGTGTGTATGCAGCGTGAAAATACCCTGTCTCGTAAAAACTATAGCGACACTTGAATGCAAGCAATTTTGTAAATTGAGTGAAAAATAAATGTATTTATTACTTTATTTATTTAAAAGATAGTTCATGGCACCATGCACATGCAATACATCAATTTCATTTCATGGAATCAATTAAAATATTAAATTACCAGCATTATTTCTGAGTGATAATATTGTATGCAAGTGTATCGCGTAAAATCTTCAATTTCTAAATGTACGTATAATATTCGCGTAAAATCAAACACAAGAACATAAAATGTAGAGAACGTAAAAACAGATACAAACATTCAAACAAAAACACAAATACTTAAAACCTTAACAATAAAATCCAATTACAACCGTTGCTGAAAAGAACGCTGAAAATTTATCTTTTTCTCCTTGGTT
Organism: Colias eurytheme; assembly: GCA_907164685.1. Classification (NCBI taxonomy): domain Eukaryota; kingdom Metazoa; phylum Arthropoda; class Insecta; order Lepidoptera; family Pieridae; genus Colias; species Colias eurytheme. The sequence continues at coordinate 13,775 of CAJQZN010042153.1, read as the reverse complement.
ATCTTGAAAATTTACACAACCTTTAATAAACATTTATAGTAACAATATAATATAACAAAGAAACTTAATCAATTCCGGAAGCGATGGAAAATCAATAAGGCTTTCAATCATCTTTTTCATAAAGGTATAAAATACAGTGTTCATTTTTACGCTTGGTGCAAAGATAACTTTAATATCTTGAATTCTTCAAAACGTTTTATAATATTCATAAGAAATTTATCCATATTAACATCATCATCATTTTAAATGCAAGACCACAGGCATCCGGCAAAAATAATAAGTTCGACAAATATTCCGGGACAAATCAGAGGCCACTCAGTTTTTTTATTGGAAAAAAAAAACACTTTTTAGCGAGTACATCTCCTGTTAGTGCAAGGGATACAAACGATTCTATACACTACATAAACGATACATCCTATACCTATATATTGCATAATACTATACACTACATAAGTCGTATGTCCAGTGTAACTTATAATAAACTAGCTTTCCGCCCGCGGCTTCGCCCGCGTTTTCAGAGAAAACCCCGCATAGTTCCCTTTCCCGTGGGATTTCCGGGATGAAACCTACCCTATCTCTCAAGTTGGATCAAACTGCACATGGTGTGCGAATTTTATTATAATCGGTTAAGTGGTTTAGGAGTCCATTGAGGACAAACATTGTGACACGAGATTTATATATATTAAGATTTCAATTAAAGGGTAATGACAATTTTGTGTTACAGAAATATTCAACCTATTAACTGTTTAAGTTGGACTAAACAGTGTACCCACTACTACTTAAGGCCAGTCATTGCTCTATCTATCTAAAACAATATCAGCGTATACTGAAACAAATTCACAGCGCTGTTTCTCAGCAAATTTCATAACCGTAAAATAACATCACTATTTCCACACAAACTCAAAAATAATAAAACATCTCACCTATTGGGCCAACATGGAAAATTATTAAAGAATTGAAACGATCTTGGAAGCAAATCAAATTCAGTTGGAATCCCTCAAAATCCTGTCGGAATGAAAGGTGCTCGTTTTACGTAATGGGAGCCTCTCGAGCGAATGTTATTATAAGAATCCCTTTCACGTTTATTTTGGAAATCTTTATATCTTTTAATGCTTATGGATTTTAAATTAAATTAGCGTTTACTGATATGGTAACACTTATGGTGTAATTATTTTTCTTGCTTCGGATTTTGTTTAACTAGCTTTCCGCTCGCGGCTTCGTTTTTATAGAAAAACCCGCATAGCGCGTTCTCGTTCCTGTAGGATTTTAGGATTGAACCTATCCTATGTGTTAATCAAAGTTATCCACTATACACATAAAGCTAAATTTCATGAAAATCGATACAGCAGTTTTTGAGTAATAAACGAATATTAAAACTTTCGCAATATTATCATATTAGAAGGGTAGGATTTACAAAGACCAATAAATAAATTTAACCCGTAACAAATACATTACATTGTTTTAGTAAACAAAAACAGTTAAAATAAAATACCGATTCAATTGCGCAAAAAAAAACGCGTATTGATTAAAAAAAACAAGGTTATTTTCAAACAATTTTCAACAAAAAATAGATATAGCGCAGTGGAAGTAGTTTCCATAAGTTATATAGCAGTTATTTGAAATATCTCGAGGATAATTCAGAAACTTCAGCGGGCAAAAGTTTTATTGAAATTGGTTCAATAATCGGATTTCTTTATGGAGTTTCAAAGTTAAGTATGCATTTTAAGTGATTATAGCCGATGTTTAAAAAACAACTTTATTTTTTGTGGGATTGGGTTTATTTTCCTAGTTTTATTTGCTTGAAGTTTTTATGTGATTTATTATACGTTAGATCTGTTTCCCCTTTTTAGTGTAGGTATGGGGCAGAATAACAACTGTATAAGTTTATTTTATTCACGGTATGTATTAATTAGGTATACCAAAATTTAACTTTATACGCTCAGTAGTTTGGACTGTATGTTGTTCATCAGTCAGTCACCTGCAGGAACGCATTTAATTTAGAAAAACAAATGCTCCTTTTTATTATTATTACACGCTTTATATTAGCTTCACCTGTATGTTTGTAACCGACTTCTTTGGGCGCGATTTTGACCCACTTTAAACGGACAGATTTCGTTCAAACTTTGTAGATTTATTGAGGACCGATGACAATACACTAATTTGATAAAAATTTTCTATTTTTTAGTTCGGTTTTCTATAAAAAGCGTGTTTTTTAGTTTTTTTTTTTTACTATTATTATATATCACTAAATAACAGGCTTGATATTTACTTATGAAATTATTTTTACCTGAAAACAAAACTATTTCCATAACAAGAATAATAAGTGAAATTTCCGAAAATACTTTCAAACTCCAATTCAAGCATCAAGATTTTTCTAGAAAAAACTATGATTCTTTCATAAGAACGTTGAACGAAAAGATTCAATCTACAAATGCTATTAAGTTTTTCTTCACGACTCCCGCTTCGGACATGACTATTATGAAACTCGATATTTCCACTTTCAAAATTGAATATCTTTTTCTTATTGCTTTAGTATGGATATAAATTATTTTTAAGTGCCACTTTCAAGCAATTTAGAGGATATTCGCATGAGATTATATGTACAAGTTATGAAACATATTTATATTAATAGTAGTTAATTATACAATTCTAGTTGTATCTACGACTTTTTTAATGTAAATCCTAATGTTAGTAATTTTTCAGAAGTGAGAGTTGAGAAACTCTAAGAGAAGAATTTATATCTGTACACTAGCTTTCCACCCGCGGCTTCGCCCGCTTTGTCTAAAACATAATAAATTATAAACTAAAACCTTCCTCTTGAATCACTCTATCTATTAAAAAAAACCACATCAAAATCCGTTGCGTAGTTTTAAAGATTTAAGCATACATAGGGACATAGGGACAGAGAAAGCGACTTTGTTTTATAAATAAATAAATAAATAAATAAATAAATAAATAAATAAATAAATAAATATTATAGGACATTATTACACAAATCGACCTAGTCCCACAGTAAGCTCAATTAAGGCTTGTGTTGTGGGTACTAGGCGACGATAAATATAATATTTAATAAATACATATATAGATAATAACACCCAGACCCAAGAACAAATAATTGAGTTCATCACACAAATATTTGCCCTGACCGGGGATCGAACCCGGGACCGTCGGCTCAGTAGGCAGTTGCTTTTACCACTGCGCCAACCGCGTCGTCAATATTATACTATGTAGTGATATACATATGTATATTATCTGCATTCGAAGTTGCAATAATTACTTTAACACAAATTTGAAAGTTTATTTTTATCATTATTTATGAATAATGATATTCTGATACGATACATATTGAAAACTTATTGTAATACAATTTATCGTTTAGACAAATTTCATCTATATCTGTTTATCGGTTCTAGCGTTAACGAGTAGGTATACAATATATCCCACCTAACATCCATATAATATAATAGTATTATCATAATTCAAAAACGCTGCAAAGAAACTATTTACAATCAAAATAAAATTTCAGACAAAGCCACAGCACCAACCTAACCATAGAGATCTAGAGAGATGCCAATCGCTTGCGCTGAGTACGAAACCGTGTCTCATTACAAATTTACGCACACAACTGCAGTAAACAAAATCAAAACAGTACTTCGCGTTGTGTGCGTGTCATCACACAAAAATATGAGAGCGACTATTCGTTCGCACACTAGATTGTAAGTGACGTACGTATACAGCACCACTACAGTTTGTTCTTTTTTTGGGCATATTGCTGCGACACCGGCCCCGCCCCCTAACCATATCTCCCTTTAGTTTCTGTGAACTGTGAACCTAACATACAAGCCCTTTCAAGCAGCCCACAATACCGATGCTCTTTCACGTAAAACTCGTTTCATCACAAACAATAGAGCATCGGGGGCAAACATTAGCACGCCAGTAATAATTTTCATTAAAATATTCCTTCAGTTAATTACCTGCTCCCGGAGAGGGTACGGAATTAGATCTGATAGATATCTGGAAACGACAATTATTAACTCAAGTTAAGTAAAGTTTTCAATAAAAAATAGAATTAAATGATTTGTAAGCAATGGTGATTAAACTTAGATAGCCTAAAGACACATAAAAGCTTTCGGTTAAAATATTCATTTACTTTTCTTTCTTCGAATAATAATATAATAATTGTTTATAATTCATTCATCAATTTAAATGACATAGTTTCTCATAAAAATCATATATATATTTTTTTTTAATTTTGATGTTTACTATTGCGATATAATGTGATACAGCATCCATAACAGCATACCTACAATACTCTCTCTCCCGAATTTCTTTTTATTTTAATAACACCGCTAAATAGTAAATTTCTACTACTTCAAAAATTAATATTTATAACATATCCAGCAACTATAACTGCATGTAAACCGAATATCGCAAGAATTCATTAAAATTTCTCATTTAAAGACGACTCGAGTGGCAGTTGGCACAGATGTACATCTTACATTCACTCCATTTCTGTCGGTTCGTTGAAATTCGTCTATTTCACAGTTAGTTTAGATTGAGTTATCTGCAAATATCTGTGTATTTGATATTTATTGATTCTAAGTAATTTCAATACAGTGTTTATTTGTAGGAAATATCTATAGGTATCAGTGACTGACTGAAGTTTACAGTTTAAATTAAATGAGAAAACCAAACAGCTTGACTGTATAAAAATGTGAAACCTTTAAATAATAGTTATTTTTTAAACGAAAACAATTATTAAAACATAATAAAAAGGGAAATACTGAAACTACTAAAATGCTTTCCTTTGCAATACCTACGTAGAGCGAGAATAAACCAGTTTCTATTAATTAAAAAATTTAAATGCCTATACACGGTGTCCCACTATTGGTATACTAAGCGCGAAGAGACTTGTAGTTTTGCATACACTGATCACGTAAAAAATACTTAAACAACAAAATTACGTCAAAATTTTTTTGCTAAATTTTTCCTCAAAATCCATGTTTTCTTCTCTAGCTTCGCGCAGCCGGCATATACCGCTTCGCTAATGTGAACATTTTCTCTATGAAAACATAATCTTAAACGATAGCTCACGTGCTGGTGGTAAAGTTAGGCGGGTTGCTTGTAATGGGTGTACGCATAGAGTTTTAAGAATTCATCTATTTGAAAAAAAATGCGTCTGAAATTTTATAAGTATTTTTTACGAACTTAGCGTATGCAAAACTATAACCTCCTTTGAGCTTGGTATACCAACTGTAGGACACCCTGTATAGTTATATTTTATTCTTCCCCAAATTGAATAGGATATATTATATTAAACTATAGTATACAATTCTATGATATAAGTGACTTGACAAATCAAAAATAGTAATTTAAAATTAATGGATATCATATCGGGACATAAATTAATATTTTAATCTTTTTCTGCTACTGTATTGGGATCTATAAGTGTTGTGGGATATAATATTGTATTTAATGTAGTTTATAATATATTTGCACGCTCAATTACGAGCAGAATGTTTAAGGATCTATATTATCTGTATCTACAAACATCTTTGTAATTCTACATTCTGCAAATAAAGCAATTTGAATTGAATTACAAAGATGCTTTTCATCACATTGAAAAGAGGTTGTTTATTAAACTGCAATCGAATCGACATATTCATCGCGCATGCATCGTATACAGTGACAGATATAATCGAGAAATAAATCGAAATTGAGCTGCAATATTTAAATTCCAAAGCATTTTTATTCATGACTGGGAAGTAATAACAGTGATTGTTAACTAGAATCATTTACAAATGAGAAAATATATCAGTAGAAATGAAGAGATCTTTCAAAACCGATTTTTTATTAAAGTGAAACTTATTTAGGCACATTGAGAGTACAATTTTCAAAGTCGCGTCATGGCAATACCGTCACGACATAGAGTAAGGCGGCGATTTTGGTATATTTGAATTTTGCCAAAAAAGTTTCACTTCTAACACATGTGCTTGGTACAAGCGATCTTTTTTTAATCATTAGAAACCATAAAAAAATGTAATATTCTCTGCCTTTATATAGCTTGTATACCTAGTATATAATATATTTTATATACATTTAAGATCAAAATTTTACGTAATTATTATAAACGTAATATAATGAACAATTACGTTTCAATAATTAAAAGTAACTCAAGATGGCTTATCTAATGAAATAGTAAAGTTAACTATTAAACTCAATACGCACGGTGAAGGAACTCGAAATATTGTAAGTGCTGATGAGTTTTAATTACTAAAGTTTTTTAATTATATTTTATTCAGTGTTACGATGGGAATTTATCTACTGTTCTTGCACTTAGAGTAATGAAATCTCGTACTTAATGTTATTTAGCGCCGATTTTCCAATGCTTGGACAAAACTTATTCGTCAGATAATGTATAAAACTACCATTTTAAAAACGTATTCCAATTGCCCGTATATTTTGACAGTTTACGTGACATTTTAATATTATCGTGTAATACTTTATTGGACGGATAAGTTTTATCCAAGCATTGAAAAATTGGTCCTTAGTGTTGTTGGTAAGTACAATGGTTAAATCATGAGTGGTGTTGGGAGTATGGGTATTCGATCTCTAATTATTATTATTAAGATATAAATTTATAAAAAAGGAACTTCTGAGTTTCTTCTTAGCTCTAATAAATCTCCTTTAAGGTTTATTATTAAGAGATAATATTTCTTTTGTTAATTTGGTATTTGGTAATATTATGCATCAGAAATCTTTATATCCACTATAGGCACCTTTTATTTTCCAGGCTGGGGCAGACTCTTTAGATGGTCGTGGACGATTTCTAAGAGTACCCGCGGCCATAGCTAACTGCGCGGCTCGACGGAACACAGTGGGGTTTTAGTCGGTAAGAATCCGACGTAACCCTCGGCCCCTTCCCCGGGGGCCGTGGGTATCTTTGGAAGATTTCCCCACTATAAAAAAAAGACTCTTTAGATCTCCTAAATTTGATATATTAGCTTTATAGCATTCAATAATGCTTTATACGTCGTCTTTTTTACATTCAAATGCATTTTAGATCGCCTTATTTTGTATAACTCAACAACAAAAAAAAATGCAATAAATTAGTAACATGCGTCAGTTTTATATTATTATTAGTACAAATTAATAGCTCTTGCACATTAGCAACGGGCATAAACAGGCAAAATGGCTTCCAATCAGAGCTGGTAACGACAGTTCACTGATTGTGAACTGAAATTACATTTTCTAGATGTACCGCTTGCTCAATTAGTTCGCGAGATCTGAGTTTAGTAAATTATTTATTGAGCATCTGGTGGAAACAGCATTAATCAATGTTGAGCAATCTATTGCTATAATTAGTAACTGAAATATTATAACATGATGGTAAAGCGCTTGAAGATGGCTAGTCGAATTAAACAATGATTTATTTTGAGTTTGTACTTGGTTTTTTGTTCAAGTTATCACGTGTTCATACAATATTCTATCGTTCATAGTTCTCCCCTTAGTCATTTTCATTTTGATGTCAGTTATAAAATTACTTAGTTGTTTACCAAACATTATAATACGTCCTAAATATTAACCTTCTACCCTTCAAAAGAGGGAAAAAGATTTTATGGGACTTAATTCAATTTTAAAAATAGCGAAAAATTAGCTAATCGAAATCCTGCAATAGTTCGCGTCCAAATAATACACGAAAGAAGTCAATATGACGAATAATATTAATTATCGTTTATTTAACTATCTCACACCTCATAACATTAAAATACATGACATAAGTAAATTATTTTATAGATTGGACATATTAAGTACAATTTACATACATAAAATTTACACCACACACTACAATGTACCCAAAAAAACGTTTTCGTATTTATGAAACAGGACACACCGTGAAATTAGCATTTTGCAGGAAAACAAAAATTTGGCAAGTCTGTGACGGGAATTCCAAGGCCAAATTAGCGACTGCAAACTAACTTTGAAGTTTTTTGAAGCAAAGATTCTTATTAACATAATTCCCATGATTTTTATGAAGGATCCGTGAATTTTCATATTATTGTTTTATTTCGAAATGTAACTTTTGAGACCTTTCTGATTAAAACAATCATTCTTATATTGTACATTTCTTTATTGAAGCTTATTTTTAACTAGCTGTGCCGCGCGGTTTCATCCGCTTTGCTCCGAATAGAACAATAGGAATTGTTTTAATCTTGATGATATATAACCTATCGGCTTCCACGATAAATGGAATGTCTGTCACTTAAAAAAATTAAAAATTATATAATTTGACCAGTATTAACTGAGGTTAGCGCGTTGAAGCAAACATACAAACGTTTCAACGTTATAATATAAGTATTACTTTTAAGTATAGATTCCAAACAAGATGCAGAATAAATAAAAATATTCATTGATTTATATATACCCCTTATGTTACACATTTGTGTCATAGTTTCCATTTATGCCAAGGTTCCGCACCGCGCGCTCAACTGCTCAATTTTGCTAGTATGCAGATTTCTGCTCAAAACAACATTAACCACGAGTTTAACCGAGCTATAAAAACAGCTACCGATTACCAAACTTAAAGCAAAACTCCATTACCATTATGTAAACCTAGTTTAAAATTATAAACTCGATCCAACAATATGTTAAGGTGCAAATTAATTCGTGGAGTCGGATAACTTTCTGAATACAGGAATACGATGAAGATTCGTATTATATAAGTTTATGGAACGATTTGTAGGGAAAGATTATTATAATATAGTTCTATACCAATGGACGATATAAGTTATGGCTTTGATGTTATGTATGAAGAAATAGGAAGCGAGATATAAGACGGTTTATTATAAGCTTTATTTTTAGCGCTCTAGCTGTTTTGAAAATTATATTTTATTTTATTTTTAACTTGCATTTCATTTCTTATTTGCCAGTCAAACGTCTAATACAAAATATAACTGTATATTTCAATGCTTAGCCAATTATTTTTACAGGCACTTTTTTAAAGGCTGGCACGCAGCTGTATAGTGATAAGTTTAAAAAAATGTGCATAATATATTCCCTTCATATCAATTAATTAATATCAATGCCAGTTATAGGTATAAAGAAGAATATTTCGCTTTTGTAATACAAAAGAAAAGTGGATTTATAAGTAGGGAGCTCCCTCCTACAGAAACCTTTAAAATTTATTTTCAATATTGAACAAATTTAAACGAAGGTTCGGTTCCACGCTATGCGCTCTTAAAAAATAATTACATTCAGATGTAAAAGCGGATTATATTTTATACTAGTTTCTAATGAGAAATATAATGTCAAGGTTTAAATCTAAAATTGGAAATAAAAGGGACTTCGTGCATTCGAACTATTACAAAATATTATAGCAAAAAATTTATAATACACAGTTAACAGGAAGAATACAAGAAATAAAATTCAAACATCATTGCTCAAATATAATATTATTTGCCAAACAGTTCCCTGGCCGCTTTTGCACCAACAACAATACCATCCCATGTTTCTTCAACGACCTGCTTTATATACCTCGGATCCAGGTGGAAGCCCATCAGTCCCCTGCTCAGACCAGGCAGTTCCCACGTATACGCCAGAGGAACACCAATAGAATGTGCGTAATCATGAGACGAACCAGACATTTGATAGCCAACTACGAGTTTCGCGTTACCAACTACGTAAGATGGAAAATCTGGTAAAGATCGTTCTGAAATCTTCTCTGCCATAGACACTCCAATTGCTTGAAGAGGTAACGCATAGTTGGACAGACTTCCATTATGTCCCCAAGAATACAGGATCATGCTACCGTAACTATGGATACTCAAGTATAAAACCATTCTTGGCAGGTTCTCGTGGAGTATGTCACGAATAACTCTGGTCTCCACTTCAGAAGCAGGTCTACCACCTGCGTATGATTCTCCACAAGGGCTGATGCTCACGCCAACTGTGTTCCATGCGAAATCAAAGTTTCGATTGATATCTACACCTGGACATTGATCGCTGGAGGGATGCTGGTCTGTTGAACGAGTTTTACGCCAGAAACGTTCCTGGAAATAAAGAGAATATCCTTAATTTTAACTTACTACTTACTTATATTGTTATAAAGTGAACTGTGAAAGTCTGTTTGCTTGTTGCGATTCATGCGATTTTATAGTATTGTTTTCGTGTCTGGATATAGGTAGAGAGTCAGAGAATAATTATAATACATTTTACTAAGGTTAAACATCTAATTCCTATAGGAATTTATTTTGACAACGCAGACGAAGCCACGGGTAATAACTAGTGGATCATAAGTTCTTTATACAGTTAATGACAAAACTTTATAACATATCTCGCAATAATTGAAAAATTAAAGCTTGTTTTTTAATTAACAAAATTAATAAGAATTGCTAATAACTTTTAATTGGGGGATAATATAAACGACTTTGTACACAACGTCTTTAATTCAGCTTGGGATAATTATTTACAATCTTTTACAAACTTTCTATATTAAAATAATTTATTATAGATATATAATTTTTGTGCACTTTACATAAAGGAACAATCTTCAAAATTAAATAAGAAATTCTTAATTTTGTGTTTATATTGTGATTCCGTTGCTCTTTCCTCTGAAACGACTTGATGAGTTGATATAAAATTATCATGTAAAAAGAAAATAATTTAAATATTTTATTAGATACTATATCCATACTAATATTATAAATGCGAAAGTAACTCTGCCTGTCTGTCTGTTACTCAATCACGCCTTAACTACTGAACCAATTTGCATGAAATTTGGTATAGAAATATTTTGATACCCGAGAAAGGACATAGGATAGGTTTTATCCCGGAAATCCTACGGGAACGGGTTTTTCTTTAAAAACGCGGGCGAAGCCGCGGGCGGAAAGCTAGTTGACTATAAAAAAGGCATTAAAAATAGAACGGAAAAGGAACGTGTAATATTTAATGTATAACAGTAGATAATATTATATTAACTATTAACTTTATGTAATACATCTGAATTTTCTGAATCATCTACGAAACGTTGTGATTAAGTAGAAAGAAGAAGACTAATTATAGGTAATATCAATTTAACTCACCCGTTCAAAAGTATAAACATATCCATCTGGATTCACAACTGGTAATATAATCCAGTCGAATTTATCCAATAATTCCGAATCAGTTAGATTTTCTACCAATTTATGTATAGAATACGTAGCAACAGGCGCTGTAAGCCATTCTCTTGGATGTATCATCGCTTCGAGAAAAATAACTGATTTATTGTCATTCTGGAAGTTACTAGACGATATCTTCAAGTACTTGATGGGTCTGCCTTCGAAGGAATTCGCTGGTGTCACCAAAGTTACTTGATTGGGGTATTTCTCTGCTATGCTATCTATGTAGTCGTAGATCTGGAAATAAAGATAAACCGTCTTATTACAAAAAAACTGAAATATAGTTTTTTCTAGCGTATGATTTTACGCGAATATTAGGTATACATTTATAAATCGAAGATTTTAACGAATTTTAAACGCGATTTATTCATTATCAGTCTCCCTGTGACGACGCGACGCTCGCTGCAAAGTGTGCGAAAGGTCGGGATAATAATATAACCGCGTTTAAATTCCGTTAAAATCTTTAATTTCTAAACTTAAACATAGTTAAACTCCAAAATATAAAGTCATAGTTTAACTTTAGTACTGAGGTTTAAACTTGTCCATACGATATCTACAATTTAAGCCATCGTAAAACCAGGGAGCCAAAGGCTTATCTGTAGACCATAGATAGTCTATGATTTAACAATAAAACATATTTTGTAATAAGACTTTTACTGAGACCATGGTTTTAATACGATTTGGATGGTATTTACGGTTTAGTCCGTCTTTTGTAATAAGACGGAATTTGTAGAATTTAGAACGGAAAATATTTACAACTTCTAGATATTATTTTCTGTTTAATTTATCTATCTTTAAAATTACGAAAATGTATGAAACTTTATTTAAAAAAGGGCCAGGGAAGTAGCAAGTGGTGAAACTGGTCCTCAATAGATATTTTACTTGTATATTAGAATATTTTGTTAATAATAAACACAAATGAATGGATTATGTATCGAGTATTGAATTAAATCGTTGAATGTAACTGATAATGAAACGATATAATATGTAGTTAAATTACACACAGAACAAACAGCAATATATTTATTTTATAATTAACGCGAATCGTTTTAAAGTTGAGGCAAATTGCAAAATACAGTTTTGTCAGAGTGGAAATGATTAAAAAGTTTTATATGCTCCTAATTAAATAAGCGTTTTGCAATGAAGGTGTATATTTGATGAATAATAAATAGTATATAATATTCAATTATTCAATGAAGGCGCTAGTCATTTAATCAAATAGCAGATTCAATCAGATGACGGCGACATAATATATACGTGGTGATATTATGTTGAACTGCCTGCTTCTTCGACGTTCAATCACTATGTTTCTTAAACAATAGTTGTGAGTTTGGTTGAGTAGTGATGAAGATAATATGCAATTGTAAATTGAAAAGAAAGCTATTGAATATTTGTATGTTCGTGTAACCTCTTATTAGTGTTTCATTTAAATCATATAATTTCAAAGGTTTGTCGACTAATCATCTATTTTCTTCTGATTTTTTTTGCACATTTCCTATGCTGCTTAGCAATACGCCCGCCTCTTTTACAAGCGATGGCTTTTTTTAAATATTTTTCATAATTTAGTTTGTAATTCATAATAATAATTACTTACCACATCTAATGTTTGATAATCATCATATGGCATCTCTCCTCGTGAAGATTTACGATTCAGCTTCCTTCTCGAAATCATGAGCTCATCGTCCTTATCCAGCTGACTGAAAAATATTATTAAAATACTTCGAAATTGTTTCTTGTTTACAGAACTCAAAGATAACCAACATTTTCTATATTTTATCATAAACTAGAGGTCCGCCCCGGCTTCACCCGTGGTACATATTTCGCAATAAAAGGTAGCCTATGTCCTTTCTCGGGTATCAAAATATCTCCATACCAAATTTCATGCAAATTGGTTCAGTAGTTTAGGCGTGATTGAGTAACAGACAGACAGACAGAGTTACTTTCGCATTTATAATATTAGTATGGGTTTGTAAGTTTCTATCAGGAAACCAGAAAATAAATTAAACATGGTTGAGTTAGGAAATCTGTTTTGTGTTGATGTGGTAAGTTAAAGTATTTTATTATTAGAATGTCTATTTTATGTGTTACCCGTGTACCTTTATAAAAATAAATAGATTAACAAATAATGGATAGCTTGTTATTTAGTAAATAGACTACAGGCACATGTTGAAAAATTTATGGATCATTTGTACCACCAGGTGACCTATCTAGAACGATATAAGAGAACGATTCAGCACTATGCCGTCACTTGTAAGCTGTCCAACTGAGTGCAGATGAGAAATCGAAAGTAAAGGTAAAGATTATTTCCCCTTGTCTCCATGATTTTTGTACGGCGTTGCGGAATAATGGATTAAAAGCAGTATAGAAATACTATGACACTGATGCCGTTCAAATGACCCATAACTATTTCAACATGGGTCTGTAGTCTAAAAGACATACTTTTCTTACAGTAAAATCATTTTAAAATTGATATTGATAGTAAGTAATTAAGTATATATTCTCGAGTTTATTTTATTGGTTACATCTATATCTATCAGTGGCTATATCTAACTATGGCTATAACTATCAGTGGCAAAAAAAAAAGTGTGTGCGTGTAACCTTTACGCGCGATTGAAGTAA
>CAJQZN010042150.1:0-27204 GCA_907164685.1 Colias eurytheme | reverse complement strand
GTTATGCGCTTACCAACACATTTTGCGATTCATTTTTATATATAAGATTAATATTATAAACTCTACGTGCATCCCAAAAAGCGAACGAGAGGGGAAAGGGGGCGTCGCGTCGTCCTTTCAATAATGAATAGGACTTATAAATGTTAGGAGAGAACAATAAAAGCTTAAAAAATCTTTTAAAAATAATTTATTGTTACACATAAAATCCATAAGATTATACACATTTTATTTAAACAATAGGTAAACGTTTCCATAAGTACAATGAACTTTTCAGTAACTCACAAGAGATGGTATTAGTACTTAAAATCATTGCTTATAAATTAGTATTTCAAATAGTGTTATGACGGTAATATTAAACTAGTTGCTACCCGCGTCTTCGTCCGAGAGAACTTTAGACGTAAACAACTCTGATATAGACTAAATAGCATTACATAAAAGAATAATAATTTTACTACCGAAATTTCGAGTTAACAATGTATTACTTTTAAAATCTCTTTTTAAACTACGTTCGTTGCGCTCTTGCCTCTTCTCTTTTCAGGTTGTACTCCAGCAACAGTCTCTCTTACTCTCACTTTTGCACGCCTCATAAGCGAAGCGTTGAGGTGGGTACTACTGTCACTTCGCGCAAAACATCTGATTTTTCAAACTTAAAATGTCTTTATGTATCATACATTGCACTTGTAAGATAATACATACACACACATATTAAGAAAAAACACTATTTTTAACGTTCATGATATTTTTGATGTCATTTTTGTTATTTAAACTAGTTAAAAAACAGTTTAAAAAAGTTCTGTCTTGGACGTCCGTGTGTCTGTATGTGCGGATCCTTTTTCTTGTTAACACGATAGCGACCGAAATACTTTACTAATCGAGTCTTTTTTTTTCTCTTACGCTTGAGTATGCTCAGGAATAGAACCCTTTCATTTTTCAGGGTCTGATTCGATGTGGTTTAATTGTTATTAAATAAATAAAAATAATAATTAATAAATATTTATTAAAAAAAAATTATGAGGCGTGCACTTTTGGATTTTCCAAATTATTTGAATTTATTTTGAATATTTGGTTGTATGCGTATTCAGGACAATGTATGAAAATCTCATGGGTCAAGCGCACTCCCACTCCCGCTCCTGCTCCCACTCCCACTTCCACTCCCGCTCCCGCTCCTGCTCCCACTCCCACTTCCACTCCCGCTTCCGCTCCCGCTCCCGCTGCCACTGCCGCTGCCACTCCCGCTGCCGCTGCCACTGCCACTCCCGCTGCCGCTGCCACTCCCACTACCACTCCCACTCCCACTCCCCATTGCTAAATTATGTTATAGTGTAGCTGGGCTATAAAGGGCTGGGCTATATAATCAAATGTTCTAGATCTTCAAAATACTCTCAGCAGAAAATATTATAACTCTTATAGTTTCGGTGCTCTGTTGCGGTTCTGCATCAGGTGATCCAGATCTTCAAACGAGTACGATTTTTGTTGCGGCACAATTGTTATAACTTAGCTTAACTGTAGTCAGCGTAGTAAAAGAAAAACCTGAATAGTTCCCTTTCCCGTGGGATTTACGGGATAAAACTTATCCTATGTTCTTCTTCAGATCTCAAGCTATCTCTATACCAAATTTGAAGTTAATCCATGCTGTACTTTTTGAGTTTATTTCTAAGACATCTTTACTCAACCAAAGTAAAGACAAGAATGACTCGCAACTGCAGACGACCGTTATTTATAGGACGATCAAAACAACTATTCGAGTGGTGTGAGTCAGCGCAGGTGTTATTTGTGTTGTTTTGATCGTTATTTTGAAAATAACATGAAAAATTATTATTATTAATTGATAATTAAAAGATTGTTTATACTTTTATCCAATTGATTATTATCAAAATAATTAATCAAGTTAATCAATTGATTTTCTTTTAAAATATAATTTTATCTTTAAATTAAACGCCCTATGTATATTATTGACGGTTATTAAGGTTATTGACTAAGGGCGTCGGTTAATATCCTTATTGACTGATTTTATCTGATAAACTAACATATTTAAAGAAAGAGATTTGAAGAATTTTGGTTTTCCTCTATCTTAAGGGTAGCCTGGTAGAAATCGCTACCTAGCCGCCTTTTGCTTTTCATGTGCATTAATGCATTATAGGGTTTTAATTTCATTTCATAAATAATAAAATTTCAGGTTCATTTTCAATGAGAACTATGATAATAAAATAATTATATCGTTTATGTTGGAACATAAAAGTTTAAGCATAACTAGTAATTATTTGCTCAGGCCGTATACATAAAGAAAATATAAATCTCAATTCATTCTTGGAAAATATTAGAGATACAAGCATCAATATAATCGAAGGACAGTTTTGATTTTGATCTCACTAGCTTTATATAACGAGATTGAGATAGAAATCAAATCAATTTCCGATAGCAAAACGTACTAGATATTTGATTTAGTTTATCTTATCTGCAATAATCCACGTACAAGTTAAATTTAATACCCCTTTTCGTTACAAGGCATTTTCGATACATAGAACTAGTTTTTATTAGCATTTGTTGTATCCAGAATTTATTATCCATAGGTATTTTAAGACGCCTGCTTTAAAAAAAGAGCAATGAGTATCTTCATCGTAAAGTCTAAAATATTATATCAATTTGCTCCTCCTACAAAAAAAGAGAATCTTTTCATTTTTTATCTATAGTATATAAAAAGTGTTTAAATGGGTGAACGTGAGGCCAATTCTAATGGCGAAAAATACTGAATAGCTTACCCAACAAACATTTTATATAATGTTAATGAAGTAATATAATTAGTATTACTTACTATTACCCCCTTGCTTACCCCTAACCCTAGAAAAATATTCTATATAGTTTGGCAATTTCTCATTCCTCATATTGTTTCAGGAGCTATCAATAGTTCAACTTTAAAATTTTCTGATCTTTGAGAAATTACGAAAATAACATTTAGCAATCTTCAATATATTTCAAGTCTATATCTCGTATCGTTGTATATTTTATTTCATGTAAAATATAGTAGGAAAATCAAAACACCTCCATTTTAACAATTCATTTAATCATCAGCTACAGGCGAGTGATCGTGTTTAGGGTGGACGACCTTCTTCTCAGTATCTTCTTGCCTCTTCTTGAATGGCCCATGCTTCCAGCCCGGGGGATACCCGTATTTATCAACGTCATCCCACCATTGCTGGTCACCAGATCCCCAGATCAGGTATATAATGTTCGTCCCCACCATGACTGCGAATACAGTCCAAAAGGCAATCCTCCATTGACCAATTGTTTGCTGAAAACCAACATATTTGTAAGACGACGAAGATAACTAATGATTAAAGTTACGGTTAAATTTATCTCAATTATAAAGAATGAGTAAATGCCTGACTAATGTGAGTCAGAAAATTAATTTGACTTGACTTGAATGAACGTTTTAACTAGAATGATCTCTACTTTTTTCAAGTAGGTATTTTAAACACACATTTTAATATTGGTTATACAATATACATGTCATGTTTTGTTACGGATATAAGATACTTAATTATAAAATTTTTGAAAGTGTTTATATTTTTCAAGTAGATTTTTATACGTAGTTGTTTTTAACTCCCCTAAAAGGAAAATTGTACCTTTATTACTTTACTTATGGTTTTCATTCAATTGTTTTCTTGTCAAAGCAGTTATTTGTTTGCTAACCCGAACAAAAAAAAATTTGTTTTTTCATGAAAATCGTATTAGTACCTACTTAAAGGATGCTAATGTACTTTTTATATTCAAAAACTTTAACTAATAAGGAAACAAAAAAGAACGGGTTTTCGTCAACAATGGTAAAAAACACATTGCAGGAAGCAGTACAACGCTTGGTTAATTTTCACGTTTGACCGAAAAATATATTAATCGCAACCATGACACCGTGCCTAACTAAAGTGGAAAAACTTATTGTTTTTCCTCTACATTAAAGAAACATTAGGCTGTCGTTTGTATCGTTAGTAGATGCAATTAGTACCTACCTAGTATTAATCTGCATTTAAAAGTAGCCTCTAAAATTATGTACCATTTATTTGTGTGTCCTATTCTAATGTTTGCGATTCATGAACAAGATCATATTTTTGCTAATTGTATTGTCAAACAAGCTTTAAACTTACATCTGGAGTTAACAATCCGATCAAATACGGCGTAATGATGCCAGAGACCGCGGCCAAACCATTCACCATAGCTGAGGCAGTACCCGCATAATTCGGGGCTATGTCCATTGCATTAATTTTCACGCTACTATAGAACCCTGCCATGCATGCCATCGATGCCACGAAGAAGGCCACAGCTTCCAGACGGTTACATCCAGAATACGAGGCCAGAATAATAAAAAGAGCCGGAAAAGTTGACGCTGTAAAAGATGGTTTTCCTTCAACTGATGATATTTGGAGATTATCTTGAGAAAACATGTTGAATAGCAATAAAGACTACGAGGAAAGAATTAAATATCTAGACTCTCATAAACTGTAATGTTAATGTTAATATTTGTCGATTTAAATTCAAACTCAGACACGCGGGTTGTTATTGTAAGTCTATGTTGATACACCCTTATGCACGTAAAGCAGTTGATCTTATGATTCATGACTCCTGTGGTGTCTGATGGTGTGTTCCATGTTACCGGACTATGACGGACTGAGATTGATCGTACACTAATAATTAATATTGGTCTAAGTATATATTATGTTTACAATATTATTATTGATATTTTTATTCTTATTTGTAGAAATGTAATACTGTTGGTTACCCACTGTGACCAAAACTTGAACAAGAAAATGGTATTATGTTAAGTATAAAAGTTACGGCACGTAACAAGAGTATCATTGAGTATGCGCTCGTGCCAATTGTATAAATTTTTTAGCTCCAGATAAAACGAAATTTGTCTCCGTCGGCCAACCCCGACCTTCAATGAATTTAAACCATAATTCCAAATGTAGGTCAAGTATTCAATGAAACAGGAAAACTGTAATTTCGCTGTTTATATTAACAAATTGAGATAATCATATTGTGTAAATATTGTAAAGTGCTTTATCAAATCGTGTCATGGTGTCAATATCTTATTCGTGAAAATTTAAACCGATTAAAATGTACTTACAAAGTGTGGTATATATTTTCCTTCCTGTTGTAATGCTGTGCCATTTCTTTCGGATGCAGACGTCGCATAATGAGGCAAATATGAATGAGAAAACGTACATAGCGATATATGGAAGTGCTGACATTAATCCTGTGTCTTTTATATTAAATTTAAGAACCTCAGAGAAATACTTCGGCAGATCTGTTATCATTGTGAAGTAGCCACAGTCGTGACCTACCTAAAAACGTTATAAAAATACCTATATCAATATTTTCTTACAAATATTCATATTTAAAATTTCCTAAAGATTTTTAGTGAAAACACATCATTAGATTTACAATATACATTAAATACTTACAGCCGCTAAAACGAGGGCCCAAAGAGGAGGAGAACTAAGCAAAGCTCTGAAAGGGACGGGGTCCAATTTCTTGTGGAGTCCGGATGCTACAATGTTTTCGTTCAAATATTTGCGCTCTTCATCCGATATAAAAGGATGCGAATTGGGAGTATTGTAACAAAGAAACACCTAAAATAAAATCCAATTGAAATTAAATTCGAATGGAAAGTCAAAGAAAAATTAGGAAATTGGTATCCAGTAGGTATTTCATATAAATTAGGAGTGTCCCAAAAGATATTCAACATCAGTTAAATTATTTTGTACTAGCGGGCCGCCCCGGCTTCGCCCGTGGTACATATTTCTCAATAAAAGGTATCCTATGTTGTTTCTCAGGGTCTAAAGATTATCTGTGCCAAATTTCATCAAAATCGGTCCAGTAGTTTATGCGTGAAAACCATACATACATACATAATCACAAACTTTTCCTCTTTATAATATTAGTATAGATTTTTTTCTTAACACCTACTATTTAAATAAAATTACAGGCTCTAATAAACTTTTCTTACCCAAAATATGAACCATATAATACCGAGGCTTCCAAATACGTAGAAAACGTTGGCCCAATCGCCGCCATCAGCCAGCAATATACCAGACAGGTATGGGCCCATGATATTGCCAATTTGAGCCCCACCGAAGATCATAGCACCAAATCGTGATCTTTCTGCAGGAGGCACCCATCTTGCCAATAAGAGCACAAAAGCAGGTGTAACGGGACCCTAAATAGATATTGTATTAACAATTATTAAAGAAATTTAAAATTTGTAAGAAAAATGACAATTTATTTTTTATAACAAATTAGACGAAACTCAAGACAGATGAATTTTATTTCTGTTTTTTTTTATTATTTATATATTTTATTCGATTAATTTATTTCGCCTCGTACCCTGGTTTGCGAAACGATCTCTTAATTGAATATGAAATTTGTGTTGTATAAAGCATGATACACTTACTTCACCAGCCCCTTCTATAACTCTTATGATGAAGAGTCCCACAGCTCCTCCCAAGCTTACTGCCCAAGGAGTAGCGGCAGTAGCAACAGAAGTTATCAAAAGACTGATACCAATCGTCCATTTGCCACCAAATTTCTCTGCCAGTCGACCTCCAGGTAAGTGAGTTATAACGTATCCATAATAAAAGGCGCTCAAAAGAAACCCTTGTGTTTTTTCGTCCCAATCATAACGCTGCCGACCCTTCAAAATTAATATTAAGCGCATTAAGGACCCTATCATTAGTAACTATAAGGTTCATTTTCATAATTCAGCTTGTACTGTAAAATTGGAGTCGTAATAATATTTTGTAAGCAATATTTTTGCTTGGTTTAATTGATTTATACTTTGATAATTGGAGAATTGGGTCAAACTCTGAGGTTACTGCCATGGTAAAGAATAAGCAAAAATCTTCGTATTTTTTTCTTTAATGGCACTTTCCGGTCCCATTGGGCTATAAATCAATTGAAACGATATTTACAATAGCATTTTGTTATGACATTCTAAAATGAAGTTGATTTTTTTTCGTATTTATCTTACCAATAATAAAAATAATTGTACCTAAGGTTTAACTCTACAAACAACATAATTCAAGGTATCCGCTATAAAACGCTTCACAATACCAATAATAAAACAGTTTTAAAGTTCATAATTGTTCATAAATACGGTAATTGCTTCATATTTTCCATTAAATAAACAAACGCTAATCAATTTTAGTCTCACAAGTGTTCCTACTTATGTGATTAAACTGACTATACATTGTACCTACAGGATGTTATTTTGCGACTACTGAAGTACTAAATATATGGTGTAAAACATTAAAATCCACTCATAAAGATAATAATGTCTTGTTTGCATTTTTCAATTACTATGGTATGTGCGGATTTAGCAAGACAAACAAATGCTACAATACTTGCGATGAATTATGCAATCGTTAAGATAGGCTTTTGACATTATCACCTACTTATATCTGATTATCATCTATATATCTGAATACCAGTAAGTAGTGACGTAATTCAATGTATGTCTAAATAAAACAAATTCCATACCACAGGCGGCAAAATGCTCGAAATATTTCTCAATAAAGTTCTGTTGACTAGAGCGTCGTCATCTGGGCAAGTTTCGCCTATGATATGTTCAGCTGGTGCGGTATGGAGTACCATCTGTGTGATTGTCATGCTCAAACATACGCGCATGGTAAATGCATTTGCAAGCGCAAAGAGTCCCAAAACACCGAGGACATATCGCTGCGGTATGAATAATACTGAAAAGAATCACATTTATGGTATTACAAAAAGTTTTACTAGTCGATCTAAAACTTTGCCTAGCGCCTTTGACATGTACAATTTTTTTGTTGAAGAGTTAAGTTTAAACTAAAGATTGCATAATTTGTCATTAATTTTGAAATAAGAATGGGACACGTAGTTATTACTAAACATAGTAATATTAACTACGTAAAGTCAATATAATATTTTCAAGTAGAAGTAGTAGTAGTAGTAGTAGTAGTTTTTCTATACATATCTACAAGTATACGAATCGTGTCAAGTATCGAATAGATCTATAAAAAACACAGATTTCAAAATCAAATCAAATCTATCATCTTCCTTGAGATTGTCTACTTATCATCTAGCAACAAGGCCAAGATGCGCCTATATTTAACTTTACTTTAAACTTAAACATCAAACAATGGTAAAGGATAATTAGTTACGATATTGTTAGTCTTAAATCCGTTAATAAAAGATGTTTATAAAGATGAATATAATCATTCTAACTAAACAATGTAAATGCGAAAGTAACTTAAAGTAATCACATAAAGTAATCTTCTTCACGTCTCAACCACTGAACCGATTTGAATGAGAACAGAGATAGCTGGAACCCTGAGATAGGCTATAAGGATAGGATTTATCGTATATCAAAAGAGAACTGAACTATGCGGGCTTTCCTTCACTCCGCGGGCGAAGCCGTGAGCGGAAAGCTAGTAAGAGATATAATAAACATTTAAGGACTTGTGTTTTGTACAACATTAAAACCCACAAAACAGGAAGTTCGTTAAAAAGCAGTTTATCATAAGATACGAGTTCAATTATTTATCAATAAAACATGAAGTTAATTACCTCTGTTCATAACAAGCCTCCATCCCGTCAAAGTCATTGTCTAAACCAATCCAGCGACCGTTAAATCCTCATAATCTTCTTTATGTCACAAAATAACAATTTATACTGAATGTATAGTTACGTATGGTTAACGTCAATACACCATATCTCTGTATTTTTGTTTCTTTACTAAAATTTTATGAAGTAAGTAGCACAGATGACATTATCAAGCGCGTGTCTATAAGACAACGTGACAGGGGATCTGATAAATTTTGCTCTCAAGTTGAATTGAGATAAATGTAACTTCAAGATACAAATTCAAATGGTAGAATTCAATGAAAACCGGCATTACGAGGTTAGGCAATAGTCAATAGATGCTACTAAGACTGACGTTAATAAGATACAACGAATTAAAACTAAATGTTATAGAATGAAAACGGCGTACAGCAGACGTTACTTATGCGAATAATAAAACGTGTTCAATTGCAATGTTCTTTTCTTTGGTGTACAGTATGATACTAATATATTAATTCAGGAATTAAATACATTTAAAACATCATGATTGAGACATGGTGTTGAGAATAGAGAAGTAATTATTACTGAAGCTTTCTTCTTCCTTCGCACTAATTAAAAAGTGTGTAAACTAAGTAGGATCAAGTAAGTCAAGCATATTTATATAGCTGAACGAATTTAGCAGTTAAATTGAGCTTTTGATACCATTTAGACGAAACCTGACGTGGCTGGTCCTTATTCAGACTATATACTTATATGAAGTATCGTGTTAAATCCAACAATTATGAATGAATTGATGGAAGCCAGTTCTGATCAAGCAGAAAATTCATTATCAACGACTTATGTACTTCTAAATGCGATACGTAAACAAAAGTTTATGTTTGTACTTTATACGGCTCAGGAGTTCCCTAGAGAGAGCACAGAAAATGCTGTTTCTGGATCAAGTTAAACTTATTATTAAAAGACAATATTATTATTACTATTCCAAGGAAAAGTCCTAATCCGAGTTGCAATATTCGACGACTACAAAATATTAAGTGGATTAAAGTGAAATACTTTTATCTTAAGGTGATAACACTGCGGATAAAAGTTAGGTTTTTCTGAATTGATCTAAATATTTCTTGTTTTGGCATGCGATATCAATAAAACGTAAACCCATGAGTAGGCAGATTTTTTGTTAAATACGTCAATTTGCCGTCATATTTTGATAGTAAAGTAGAATAATAGGTAACATAACATTTTTTGTGTATCTTTTTTCTTTTGCGCGATGTTCTTAAAAACTACTGAACTGATTTTGAACTGTTTTTATTTATTTTTTTTGTGAACGGAGATTTGGTGTTTATATTTTTGTATACATTAGCGGAATTTTCTTTGACGACGCGCGTAAAACCATGGGCGTAAAACTAGTCAAGCAAAGCAAGCATAAGTCGAATTAATATTATGCCATATTTAGATGAGTATTGTTTCATACTAGATATTCTATTAAAAATATTCTACTACGAATAAATTAATGGTTGAAATGAGCGTATTATTTACTTATTGATGAAACAGCTTCAATTTAAGCAATATTTACAAAAAAACCTTTATTTATTCACAAAGCGAAACATCATGTACATTTACTTTTCAGTAATTAAACCTACGTTATCAATTAAATTAAAAAAAAACCTTTTAAGTATTGACTTATTGCTTTCAAAAAATAAAAAGAGCTAAGTATCAAACGATGAATGAATTAATCAATTCATTATTATACATACCAAAATAAAAATATAAAATGCAGAATGAACAAAAATTTCACAATAGGCACCGTTGTCGCTACAGAGCTACAATCACTACCAGTACCAGGTAACCACGAAAACAAAAACATAGAAAGCATAAAAGTGGTGTTTACTACATATTATAATATCGATCATCATCATCTCCCTTGCCTTATCCCATTTATTTGGGGTCGGCACATCCAACACTCCTTCTCCACAATGATAGCTGTCCTTTGCGGCTTCAGGCGTCAGGCCCTTCGTCATTAAATCTTTTTTGATGGTCGAAGTCCAGTTAGTCGGTGGACGGCCGCTTCCTATTTTGAGTGTTGG
Source organism: Colias eurytheme (assembly GCA_907164685.1). Classification (NCBI taxonomy): domain Eukaryota; kingdom Metazoa; phylum Arthropoda; class Insecta; order Lepidoptera; family Pieridae; genus Colias; species Colias eurytheme. The sequence continues at coordinate 16,534 of CAJQZN010042150.1, read as the reverse complement.
AAGCAAATTTTTGGCTGATTTGTTTTTACGGCCGGTTGCCACCTGACGCCAAGGACGTGACTTTTCTGAAAAGCCGGAACGCCGCCGTTGACCCGTTGAGGGTTCTTCCGCCGCCGAGCCTTCTGTACACTCCGCCCTAAGTGTACAGCACTCCCCACAGCCATTACTTTAGATTACGATAAAGATGCCTGTGAGAAGGGGTTGCTTTGATAGACGGAGTTAACCTTCTCCGATTGTTCACCCGTAACCCAGGGCAAGGGGTCCGCGTTATACCCCGCGAAACTGGGTCCCTGTCCGAACTTCGCCATCCGCTCGTTCCGGCCTACTGGAAACGAAAGATGCCCACCCCCGCGACGTGGACGCGCCGGACCGGAGTTACTCCAGTGGACGAATAGAGAACGCGACTCTATTGTCCCTGGAGCCGGGTTCTCGTATTTGCCCGAGACCAAAGGCAAATTAGGCGATAGGCAATCGATATGAAATAATAATACTATAATAGCATAATATTCACATCTGCTTTTACTAGGTATGCTCTAAATAAGGTCAATTTTTGTATACTTATAATAATAAGATACAGAATTATAATATAGTAGCAGGCTCTTGAAATACAGTTAAAAACTCATATAACGCGAATATTGCTCTGTGCACAATAATGACCTTTAAGAGCTTTGGAAAACTGAACATGGGGTTTTATTAAAGCTATTACTTTCCTTATATGTAACTTATCCACATAACATTTTATTCATATTGTTTATATAAAAACTTCAGCTAAAAGAAAATGTGAAAATTCTGCGAAAAAAGATATAGTTATGTTGTTTATACTTTGAATTGATATGAGTTATCGAAAAGGCGTTCAAATCTTAAAATGAATTTGTTTCCGATTCTTCAAAAAAAAATTGTATTTTGAAATGTGTAAAAGTGGAACAAAATAACCACTAGGTACATAGTTAAAAACAGAGTCACTGTCTGTCCGTCTCTATGTATATAATCTTTAGAACTTCTCAACGGATTTTGATGAGGTTTTTTAATATTATTTTTCTTGAGAAAGCTTTTAGAAAATCATTAGTTTTTTTTTTCCAAGCGAGCGAAGCCGCTCGGAATAAGCTAGTGTAATGTATTATGTTAAGACGTTATGCACTAAACAGTATTACAGCTAATTTGATTGAATATAATACTTTCCACTGATTTTGTTCCATAGTAATTATTATTAGGTATCACAATAAACAAATAAAACAACAATTAATTTTCATTTTTTTATTAACAAAACATATCATTTATACAAACAAACGCCAAGAGAAATCGTTCCTTACTTATAAATTATTGTATTAATAAATAATATTTACACTAGAGTCAGTCGTAGTAGAATCATTTCTTTTCGCTCTTTTCTTCTTTTTTAGGTTCCTCAGAGTCTTGTTCTCTCATGGGTAAGGCACCATGTTTCCAACCTTCAGGGTAGCCATGCTTCTTGACGTCATCCCACCAAAGTTGTTCACCTTTCGCGAACAGCAAGTAAACCACGTTGGTGACTACTAACACCCCGAGACAAACCCAGAACGCCACTCGCCATTGTTTGAGTGTAGACTGAAAATAAAAGTTTTAATGAAGTAAACAATACGTGGTTTTACGCGTTAATTATTTCTTATGAAGGCAGGAAGTTGAGTGTTTATTTACATTATTTGACTTAAGTGTGCTTTACATCGTCTGAATTTCGTTGCTTCTTAATACGACATGCAAACATGTTTTTCGTGCTGTTTGTGTTATAAACATTTTTGTTCTGTGTAGTTTAATGCATTAAAAACATATTAAATAGGATATTAGCAATTGTCGTACTTAAGCTGATCGAAACAAACGAGAGCTTTAGGTCGGTATTACGTACAATTTACTTCAACCGTCAATATAACAAATTACTAAATTAATCTCTTTACTTACTTGTGGTGTTAATAGTCCTATCAAATACGGTGAGATGATGCCCGAAATAGCAGCTATACCGTTCACCAAAGCGGTGGTGGTACCAGCGTAGTTCGGCGTGATGTCCAGAGCATTAATCTTCATTCCACTGTAGTAAGCTCCCATGAGCGTCATAGCGGCAATGAACCAGAATACAGCGAGGGTGGTGTTACAGCCTGAGTAGGAGGCCAGGATGATGCATATACCGGGACCCGTGGCAGCTGAAATTTTGTTATTATTAAGTGTAGATATTGCTTTCGAAAATATTTTGGTTTTGAGGCGTTTCGGAAACGGTGGAATAAAATAATATTATGTTTAAAATAAAATGTAAGCGTTAAGTAATAAAATGTAACTTTTATTTAGTACCGGACAATAGAATAGTTTTGTCGATAACTTAAGAGTTCAATTCAATTATGGTCATTTTCCGTTGGTATATAGTATACAGGGTGTAATCGTTCGTTTTTCGATATCAGTTTAAAGTTTTTTGATATCTGCAATACTTACGGAATAATCGCCTGTGCACACTTAACGATTACACCCTGTATATATGTATATCACTATTTCTTTGTTGTTTACAAATATAGCATAAACAACTTAAAAGGAATTAATTATAAAGTACCTTTATGCATATAGTTAATATTATTATCAACAACTCTTCGTGCATAAATTTCAATTGTACAAAGTAAGTTTAAACAAAAACGAAATAATAAAGTACTGTACATCTGGAGGTTACTGTAACTTAAGAGTCATTGTCAAGGCTGTACGTGATTCACGATCACTGGCCTCTATTATGCAATGAACAACAAAATTCGATCAATACTTAGTTTTTTATTTACATTATGAAAAAAAAATTCAGATCAAATACATAGGTATATTTTTTGTGTACAAAATATTTTTCTAAATATTTTGTTCACAAAAAATATATGTATTTTGCGAAGTATATTATATAATATTACAAATTTATAAAATTTTCACAGATTACTGAAAAGTAGAAACATAATATTTGATGTGAAAATTTGCACCAAGAATACCACAGTTAATATTTTTACCAAATATTACTGTGTTCATTCCACGTGCCAAATGCTTTCTATAAAATATTACTAACGTAAATAGATAAATTCTAATTCCAACAATAATATTGTTGAAGTAAATCCCTACTACACCTTATTTATACATATAGCCTTGATTCTATTGCTCTACACAGCCTACGGCAAATATCTTCTTTCATAACAAGGAAGTTTGTTTTATTATAATCGTAAGCAATAGTTTTCAATATAAATATTCAAAATTGATGGAAAACGCTTCTAAACGTTAAATATCTCACTTTTCAAAATATATGGAAAACAATGAAGGGCATTTTAATAAATAAATCAACACTTCAAGTCTTACCAATAGTAGTGTATATTTTTCTCGCATTCTGTATATTGTGAAAGCCTCTCTTCACACAGAAGTCGCACACCATACCAAAGAAGAAGGAAGCTATCCACATAGCCACATAAGGAGCCGCAGATAATAGTCCAGCTGATTTTATATTGAATTTCAATACATCTGTCATGTATTTTGGTAGATCAGTGACCATTGTGAAGTATCCCCAATCATGGCCGATCTGAAAAAGAACGCAATTTGTTGTTAGAATTAAATCTTCCGCAATATAATTATCTCAGGTTCAATCTGTTACTATTATGTACGAGTTCAATTAGGTAAAATAATAGAGAACGCATAATAATTATGTGACCATGTAAGTATGCAGTTTCACTATAAAATACGGTGTAGTTTTCAAGTAGGTTTTGTATGAATTTATTGCAGATGTAAAAATATTATCCTTTTGTTCCTTTGTATCTCCAAAATTTAATAGTATTAACTTCAAAGCGAATTTACTTCAAAACTTTTTAAAAATATTTCCATTTCTTTAGTTTTTCTTATAAATTCATATTCATGAAACTTGCAAAAAACACTATGCAGAGCACCATACTAAAAGTAAAAGTCATTAAAATTCTTACAGCGGCTATAATCAAGGACCACAGAGGGACTGATCGCAAAAGGGCCTTCCAGGGCACAGGGTCCAATTTCTGTTTCTCACTGTGAATGAGAGCGTCCACATTTTCGTTCAGGAATTTCTTCTCACTGTCCGATATGAAGGGATGAGTATTTGGAGTGCTGTAGCATATGAAAATCTGTAAAAAAAATAATATAGAATAAAATATTGTTTAGTAATAATCAATCATCATCAATTTTATAAATAATTCAATTGCTTAAAAACATTTTTGGATAAAAAACATGTTTTACATTTTTATGAAAAACTCAATTATACCCGATGTTGAAATACACAAGTGAGGCTTATTTTCCTTTGAATAGTATACATTATTCATGAATTTGTTTTGTTTTGGTAATTTCTATATTACTCCTAATATTTTTCTGAATATAGCATACTAGCGGACCGCCCCGGCTTCGCCCGTGGTACATATTTCGCAATAAAAAGTAGCCTATGTCCTTTCTCGGGTATCAAAATATTATCTCTATACCAAATCTCATGCAAATTGGTTCAGTAGTTGAGGCGTGATTGAGTAACAGACAGACAGAGTTACTTTCGCATTTATAATATTAGTATGGATTATTCGCTCATGTCAAGTGGGAATTTGTTGGAAATTTAAATAGATATCATTTATGCGTAAATATAATGTCTAGATGAAATGTTTTGCCGAATGTTGATTTATGAAAAAACATGTTAATTTATGTCTTACTATGATACATATGGACTAAATAACTTACCCAAATAACGAACCAAAGCAGTCCAAAACCACCAAACAAATAGAAGACATTCTCCCAGCTACCATTATGCATTATAAGACCGGAGAAATAAGATCCGCCGATGTTTCCAATTTGGGCGCCTCCGAAAATGATAGCCCCCATTCGAGCTCTCTCATTTTTCGGAGCCCATTTTGATACCATAGCCATTAAGGCGGGCATTGTTGGACCCTGGAGAAGGATAAAGCAATTCGTTATCAAATTTACTACGTACTAGCTGAACATACAGTATGTGAAACCTAGAAAAAAGAAATCTGTATGCCAATTCATAAATTCGGAAAATTAGTTTATTTACGTTTCAAACAGACTTAAAAGAAGGAGGTTCTCAATTTTACTGTAATTTTTTGGGTGTGTTACCTCACAACTTACTACTGGGTGAACCAATTTGATAAATCTCTTTTTATTTGAATGCACTAGTGTAATATCATTTAAATGGGGTCTGATAATTTTATGTAAGTTTAGTTTTTTGTTAAAAATAATAAATTATTTATAAATGAGTTGAATGTTGTTGTCTATCCATTCATCTATCTTCATAAGATTTTTGTTTATAAAATAAACAGAAAAAAGTTAGTACAAAATCCATACCATAAAATGTTAGCATGCCGTTTTATTATATCTTTGAAACAAAGAAACTAACAGTATTAAAGGTGTTAATATATTTGTATAACCTACTTTATTCGACCGTTCACAAGGTAACATTTATTATTAAGGAAGGATTCAGCTTTGGGATTAAGATAAAATTTAGCTTAACTACGGATTCATACTCAAATAGCCAAATACATTGTACAATTTATATTTGTAGATAATTTGTGTTTCTTTTTTGCATTGCCATTACAACAATTTAAATTACTAGGTAGTTTAAATGTAGATAGTATATTTCATAAGTGCATCTCGGTATTGAAAATGTAATGATATAACTCATGGTTTATTGTCAGTGTGTATTTATAGTATGTAGATAATGTAGTTAGAAAATATGATATATTTTCTCAAACAGGAAAAATTATTCGTACACGTAACAAAAACCTAGGACCACCACTTTAGTTCTGCTCCAGAAACTAAAGTGGTGTAAAATACCTTTGATAGCAACTTCAGTCATACATAACCACTATATTATTAATCCTTCTTTTCACTAACAAAATTAGATAAAATAAAAATAAAGCCCACCTCTCCAAGCCCCTCCACAACTCTCAATATAAAGAGAGCGGTAGCGCCTCCTGTTTTCACTGCATACGGGGTGACGAACGTACAAAGAGCTGTGGACAATAACCCCAAACCCAGAACCCATTTCCCACCAAACTTCTCCGCCAGCATTCCACCAGGCAAGTGAGTTATCACGTATCCATAGTAGAATGAACTGAGCACTAAACCTTGGGTGGCTTCGCTCCATTCGAATTTTATCGTCTAAAACAATTATTTAGTCGTAAGAAAATTATTTATATTTCCAGGGATGATAATTAATAAGGGAATTCAAATAACACATTAAAAAAATTCTATTATAAACAAATTTTTAGTCCGTACCGCCGACATGATGTCTCATGTCGCTGGCGAGGGTTTATTTTTGTAAGGTTTTCAAAATTATATAATACTAGCGGTCCGCCCCGGCTTCGCCCGTGGTACCTACATGTTTAAACTATCCTATCTCTCAAGTTGGATCGAACTGCACATGGTGTGCGAATTGTATTATAATCGGTTAAGTGGTTTAGGAGTCCATTGAGGACAAACATTGTGACACGAGATTTATAATATATAGGTACATTAAGATTTACAGTTATTAACCTAGTTTACACGCAATCCCTCAGACATGCCAAAATCGGTTCAGCTGTTCCTGAGTTATTAGATCTTTAATTCTCCTAACTTTCTTCTACATTACATATACACGATGGATAATTTTTTATTAAATTTCAACCGAGCACTACCTGTACTCGTTTCTTGTTAAAAATTCACTACAAAACGGGACACAAGATAATATTGAAACCGTCACGCCACGCGTCACGGCAAGCAGATATTACGTGTCCACATTTAAAATTAATGTACGAGTACGTAGGTGTATGTTACTGTTTATCAAGTGTAGTATATTTTCTGGAAATTCTTTTACTGTAATGATATTTAGTGGTGGTACAAGAGTATTTATAATTGACTCTACCAATTATGATAGAAAAGGCCTAAATAAATTTTAGCCTCGTTTCAATATATGTATTTTCAAAATTATGTACAAATTACAATATTCGCATAAATAAATAATACACGTACTTCGTGATAAATGATAGATATTATAAGTTAAGATTTATGTTACAATACTCTGAATTCGAGCTAAGTTTCAGAGATTTGTTCTGTTTCGTAAAAACCATTCAGATGTTTCGCCCCATTATGTTTATAATACATATATATTATGTATAATTGACTAATTAACATTTTTTGACCATAATCACAGAATTTTAAACAAAGAAACACTTCAACGAAAAAACTTCTCCAGGAATGTCACGGTTTTTCTCTCAAAACTTGTTAGGCATTATAATAACAATGCTTTTGAAATTTTTCTAAGTAGACAATTCTTATGGCATAAGTCATAGTGATAATAATTAATAATCACTATGCTCACAAATACTTTTAAAACACCTACTGCATAAATAAAGCCTTTAAATTATATTATCTTCTTTATGATAGAACTAGCTCTTCGCCCGCGGCTTCGCATGCATTGTCAAAGAAAAACCCGCATAGTTCCCGTTCCCGTGGGATTTCCGGGATAAAACATATACTTTGTGTTAATCCATGTTAACCTCTATATGTGTTCTAAATTTCATTGTTATCGGTTCAGTTGTATTTGCGTGACATCCATCCTCACAAACTTTTGCATTTAAAATATTAGAAGGATGGGATAGGATATAATGTACAAAATTTAATTGGATACTACTTACTTCAGAATGTTAGTGTTTATGAACCTTAACTATTTGAAATCGCATGTCCGAGGTTTGGCCGGTATTGGGTTAGGAATTAGTTTTTGGAAATTGTCTACGTTTACATTATTTTTATGATATTAGAATATTTGGTATCAATTTAAACAGAATACAGTAATAAAATCGGAAAGAGTTAAATGTAGGTAAATACGGAGAATGAGACCATTTTTTAAATATTATTTTTGACATTAAAAATATAGTTTTTATCTAGTTAAACAGGCACTCCTTTTGTTCAAGGTTTGTGTCAATACAGAAACATTCCTAAACGTTGACAATATCACAATATAGGGACTTTTGAGTTTTTGGAAAATTCTTACCTACAATTGAGATAATATTATATAAAATATATCTACTTATATTTGATTTCCGATAAGAGAAGAATATCTCACGTGTGTATCTAGGAATATTTTTTCTATGAGATTATCTTGAAGAGATTTGATTTATTTTTTATTATTTTCGATATATTATTATTATAAGTAATGTTATATGTAATGTGCTTATTAATAAAATATAAGTAATAAAAATGAATCGCTAAATATTTTGGTAAGCGCAAAACTCGAGAACGGCTGAACCGATTTCGTTAATTCTTTGTACATATAATATTTCTTGAAGTACCTACGAGGATGGTTTTTATGGAGAGAAAGCGCAAACATGTACCACGGGCGAAGCCGGGGTGGACCGCTAGTAATAAAATATATTCGAATAATCTATTGAAAAATGTTATTATTATTCTCTTTCATAATTCTAAAAATAGAGCTTTAGTTCATGGTAAAGACAGGTTATATCAAAGCGCATCACAGATAATATATGACAGAATCTTGTCAGGAACAGAAACAATATATTAAAGAAAGATTGACGTATCTCGCATGGGGGCTAAGTACCCTCCACGTGTATCAAAGAAGATAAAGGATTATATGTATAGAAGTAAAACATTACTGTAATAATCTTAATATATATAAATCGCGTGTCACAATGTTTGTCCTCAATGGACTCCTAAACCACTTAACCGATTATAATAAAATTCACACACCATGTGCAGTTCGATCCAACTTGAGAGATAGGATAGTTTAAACATGTAGGTACCACGGGCGAAGCCGGGGCGGACCACTAGTAATATTATATTCTTCTATCTAATCTACGGCAATTACATAAGGCTGGTTTCGATGGGTTGCATTTAATTTGGATTTAGATAAAGAAAATTATATACTATTATATATTACTAGCAGTCCGTCCCGGCTTCGCCCGTGGTACATATTTCGCAATAAAAGGTAGCCTATGTTCTTTCTCAGGGTCTAAAGGTTATCTGTGCCAAATTTCATCAAAATCGCTCCAGTAGTTTATGCGTGAAAACCATACATACATACATACAAACAAACCTTTCCTCTTTATAATATTAGTATAGAAGTATAGATAATACTTAAACATTTCTTTAGCGATATTGCGTATAACTTACCTACCTATCTTCATATTATATTTTCTTTGAGGTAGTTACTGGTTAATTGAATATTATGATCTCAAGTTCAATAAAAAGTAAAAATTTAAAAATTGTAATTGACGATTTAAACATAAATACCACCTACTTCATATAATCAGCTCATATTCGGTATTTCGCTATAATTAAATCGTAGGAAAGTCAAAACAGTCCTTTGGGTATTTCATCTAACAGACATGAGATAGATTTTATCCCGGGACCGGGAGCTATGCGGGTTTTTCTTTGATTACGTGAGCGAAGCTACGGACGGAAAGCTAGTATCTAATAATAACTAATCTTTTTACTTACACCATCATCACCCGCTCGTAACAAAAACTCGGACAATGTCATGGTCGTATTAGTTACAGCATCCTGGTCAGGACACGCATTGGGATCATAGTGGGCGTCCCCTTCCACCGCTTCCTTCTTCCAGACCATCTGCGTGATGGCCAGGTTCAGACAGACACGCATGGTATACGCGTTGGCTATGGCCAGTAACGCCATTATAGCCAATACATACCGCTGCGGTATTATGAACACTGAAATTGGAGGTAAATATGGAAATTAGCAGAAGTAACGAACAAACAAGAAATAAGCATCTAATGTCTTAATAACGAAATTTATAGGTATGTATTTAATGAAAAGTGCGAAAAATTGGAGGTAAATAATTATGGTAGGACAGTAGTTTAAAAAAACGAACAAGGAATTGATGTTATAAATAACTGCAACAATTTACTTGTTAGATAATGAAAACTGCGATTTTTCGAGCATTTAGTTCGTTGAAGTTCCTGTCAACTCAGTAGTGTTTAGAATTTTTAATAACAAGCACGATACTGATTGAATTAATTGTAGGTAATATATTTTAAACACCTTACTTTAATTTAATTATACAATGTATTTAAGGACACATGTCACATTTATATATTATACTATCTAAAATACTAAGGCTAATATAAAAATGGTGCATAATTAACAATTAGTCTTAATTATGTAGATAATTATTACAATTAAGTAAACGAAAGCTAGATCATGGTGGAAGTATAACACATACCTAATGTTGCTGAAATAATGATTACCTAATGTGCCTATCACATTATCATTTAATTATAGTTAATACTTAATTAGTTTAAAATATTAATATGAGAAATCTTATAGAAAAATTTACGTATAGCTGATTCCTCGTGCAAAAGTTAACCATATTTTTTCTGTATTCAATTATGAAAAAATAGACACTGATATTACGAATTATTTATTAGATATTTATTTATTCACTGTCCTTGATTCAGCCTATTTCCGTGATGTAATTTCAATCTAACGTTATAACATTTTCATACTGAATTACATGATTGTTTAATAGAAATAAACCTACATTTAGAAGCACGTGTAAATCATGCAATACATAGATATATAAAATTGCAGTCGTACCTGGTTCTAACTGGTTTACATTAAGCAGACGGTTTATATCTGGGAGATATAGTTGAGATTATCTGGATTTAAACTGTATAATATTAAATATATATATATACGTCTGTAAAACCCACACGATTTGTAATCATTTTGTTAGTAAATTGAAATTAAAAAGGAAATTCTAAATTCTAGTTTTATTTTTTAAACCTTATCAACGAATTTATTATAATACAATTTATTTTTATACATATCAATAATATAGTAAATGTAAAAAAGTAAAGTGAGAACGAGATCGTAAAATTGAGGAGCCTGGGTTTGATTCTCGTTGAAGAAAAGTTAAAATAGTCTCAGTCTATGAGTCTCTATCTCAGTAGAGTCATCTTAGCATAGATAGTTTATTCCGTTTTTTTTTGTGGTAAAGGAAATAAATAAGAAAATACGATATGAATTCTCTATTTTCTTCTTTCTATAATAAATCTATTATTATCTACCTATCTCTCTTATTTGGAAAATGTAAAAAGAAATTTAAAATTATTTTTTGATGATTCCAGTAATAATTATATCTAGATAAAATAACTATACATTAAAATATCAAAACACTAATAAATTGTATGATATCTATTTTATTACTTTATAATAATTAAGGAACAAAACTTATTTATTTCAATTATCCAATTGAATGTCACTTTATTATTTATAGAAACTTTTCTTTTTGTTTATATATTAAATATTTATATGATCATTTTGAAAATGTAGCGTTATAATAGCATATAATTTAATAAAATACTCACATTTCGACAGAGCAAGTCGCCATCCCGTCAACATTTTGGCACACAAACTAAAAAAATAAATAAAATCAATTTAACATAACATTCACACAAAAAGTAAACAACTCAAATACTTTGTGAGCACCACACTACTCCACGGTCTTTAGTACGACTATTTGTCAAAAGGAACTAATCAGGCAAATCTACTACGATTCGTAATACAACCAAGTAGCATCTTTGTTAAACATTACAGGCAAAATTAACCCTTCAAGTCATTACAAAGAGTTGACTTTAGCGCACACTATTATTGTTAAAATTGCATCAATACAGTAAAGGTCTCATTGTCACTACCGGGTATAGCGGAAAGGTCAATTTAAGATGCTTTCGACACGTTTGGGAAAAAGAGTTATTTTTCCTTGTCGAATTTATACGCGTAGCATCATTCATCAATCATCATTGTCTTGCCAAGTTTTCCCACTAGTACTAGTCCTCTTATAAGGTTTATGAAGCGACTCTGTTAATTGATTAACATTGTCGCTTATGTATTAAAATGTATTTCATAAATGAGAACATAGATAACAAAATAAAATGTTAAGTGAATTTATAGATTTTGCACGTTTTCATGACTAGACTATGATTTAAATATAAAGTAGAAAAAGGTAAGAGATAATAGAGCTATTTTCCAGACATCAATTCAATATGCTTAAGTTCCTAACCGCAATACCTATTCCTAAACCGCAAAACCCTATTCAAAAAAATCAATTACTTTTATAGAGAAGGACGAGTTTTATCCTCCACCACCAGAGGAAATTCAAGGACTATCAACTAGTCATCTCTATTAAAAAATTAAATATACATTACACTCAATATTTTATTCTGCTTAGTTCTTATGGGAGTAGATCAAATTGTTCATTTCAGCTTTTTGTGAAGGGATATTTGATTGCATAATTTTTGCTCAAGTCTGCATATCTGGGTTACGAGTCATTGTAATCTCTTATTCAGGACAGGATGAATGCTGTTACAAATGATTTATATGTATTTATCAAATAATTAATATTGTTCTGGTCCGTATTAGTGTATCTCTAATACAGTCCAGAATTTACAGAAAGTTAATGATTAAGTTGATGTTCTCTACAAATAAAACATTGTATTGGTTTTATCAAGCAAAAATGAGAATACATACCTTTCAATATGAAATATTTATTAAAATTATAAATGAGAAGAAAGAAATAAGGTATGTTTACTTGATACCACAAACCATTAAAAACAACAAAGAAAAAAGTTCTGGTCGGGCACTTACATATCAAAGCCAATCAATTTGTACGATCAAAAATTACAAGTGTACCAGTCGATCTGGATCTATCAGTATTCGGGATCTCAAGAACATTTCAAATACTTCAGGTTTCATACAAGATATAACACTGCGTCATATCTTTTACGAAATACTTGAATTTTCATGTCAACTGTATCAAAACTCGAAATCGAATAGCACGTGCAGTAATCAGGTGGTATAAGATGCATATCATTGCTCACTCTTGAAATAATCTTGTAACAATGATGTATTGACATCTCCAACCAAGCTTGAATGTTATTTAATGTTATTTAATGTTATTTATTATTAAGGTTATTTTATCAGATTTCCTTTTGTATTTTTCCTCCCTTACTTGGGATAAAAAGAAAAGAACAAAAAAGCCTAACCCACGATACTGTCATCTAGGCCTACAGAAAAATATTGAAATTGTAATTGTTTTAAGTTTTAAGATGGACCCGTAAATGTAGGACCCGTAGATGTAACGAGTAACCCTCAAAATACTGACTAAGCGTGAGGATTATCTAAATTGTTATACTTAACCTTATTAATAACCTTGTTAATATAGCTCGTGTAATCTAATTGTTTCGTGAACTTGCTTAAAATATTCAATATTTTTTAATAATTCAGAGGAATATAATCCTTGTAGGCGTATACTTAAAGCCTAAAGAATTTTGATTATTTATGGATTGATTAAATAAATTAAATAGTACTGCCTATTTTCGTCTATATTCAACATAGAAATAAGATAATTTGCCTTTGAAATGGCCTACTTTCGTGGTACAACTATCGAAAATTTTGATTCAAGGACAATTTGATCATGTACTTCGTACATCAATCATAAGAAATCAAATGAAAATAATTTAATTGAGATATTTGCTATCACGATAGAATAATAAATTAAATTGCGATTGGTGATGAACCGTGTATACCGTAATAATAAATGATACTGTGGACATAGAGAGCATTCCTCACTGCATAGTATAAACAAAGTCGCTGTCAGTCTGTCTGTCACTATATGTACTTATGCTTAGATCTATGCAATGGAAAAAAAACACAATATAGACGAAGTTTATAGATATTGACCTAAAAGAAAGAGTAATTTGTGTATCATAACATGCACCTTGAACGACACGAGTGAAGCCATGGGGGAAAAGCTAGTATTTCATAACATATTTCATTCGAGAGAGGCGAAGAAAGAATCAAATTAAAAAACTTTGAAACATTTTCTTTATAGATTTCTGAATAGCTTGAACAACAATCTGACGGGCAAAGTACTTATTATGATTATAAAGAACTTACAAATCGGTGAAGAGATTAATACAAATAAATAAATTAAAAAAAAAAAACGAAAGCGAAATTTAATTTGCCTCTCCTATTTCCTTTACTTCAAAAATAAACGTATTTCTGTATTTTAAATTGACTTATATAGTAGAGTCAGGTGACTCTTGCTTACCCTTGCTCTACGATAACTTAGAAAAAATATCATCTAATCTGTGATTCAAGTAACAACACAAGACGAATCTAACGATATCTTTAACTAGATAATAAATAAATTCGTTTAGCGATTGGGAAGATAACAAATGTTACATGCAAACAAACATACATGATGCAAAATAAACACAATAGTGTAAAATACAGTGCGCATTGTAACGTCACATTAAGTAGATCAACAATGAAAGGAAAGCAATATTTTCGGAATTATTTTTATTAAATATCTTTCTAATTGTCCTCCCAGGAAGAAAGAGAGAAAGACAAAGATTTAATCCAACACACAAAGTTAAATAAGAAACTACAATAATTAAATTATTATAAGTTTATCTTGGACAAGGACCTACCATAGGGTCAACCCGCAGTCATAAAGAATTAATAATTAATGTATTCAATCAACTTTAATAATTACATTTTAATTGGTAGTTAATAATTTAAATAATTATTCTTTATAATGGCACAAGCTTAAGAGGATAGTAAGATCAAAAACAAAAATTAAAATTGAGATGGTCAAGAATATATTAAAAGTAAATAATCGACAGTTATTATTATCGATATAGTGTTTGCTCTAAAATTAAACTAAACGTGTATAGGAACAACCTAATAAATAAAATATTGATGAACGTTTCAACACAACATACCTAATAATGGAATGAAACATATCGTTTTTAGTAACTTTAATTTACAAATTAGTAACGTTTTGTACAAGATACGAATTTAAAGTTGGTGGTTACAGATTACCTACTTATTGATACCCAAATATTAAATATCATTCAATTATTTATTCAAAAAACAATTATCTAGTACAATTACATCAATAAAAGTTATTCATTCAAAGTTAAAAAGTTTCAGAAATTGCTGAAACCGTTGTTTCAGTTATACAGTTACAAATAAAATAACATAAGTATTGTCCCTATAATATATACAAACTAAACGAATATATAAAGATTTATACACATACCTCTATTGTTCTGAACCCAAAATTATTTGAATTCGTAAAGGCTTGATGGTAGCGATCCACACAAAACTCGTGTGTGAACTAAATTTGAGGCAAATTATATTATATTTCGCGCAGTATTCACATTATCTTCGGCTGATTGACGTTATCAGCTCCTAAGGGTTCCCACTGTGTACCAAGATGTTAGCTACAGCTGTTTTTATTTAAGAAATAAAACAATGCCTTATAGACAAGCTGAAGAGACGTTTCCTTCTCACTCTATAAACTAAGAAACTCAAATTTAAAGAAAATTTGCAAAAAAAAAATTAACAAAAAAAGTCGCTGATATTCTTACCGAAAGGTAAAAACGTATAATTGTTAATATTACGCTAAGTTTAATTCATCGATTCCAATACGAGTATTTTTACAGATTTTTCATTTTTGGCAGAGGTTAGTGTCGAATTATTTTTCACATACGTTTTTGCGTAAAAATTACAAATAGAAAGTCCTTATATCCTCTCCTTTCCTATTGTTAAAGGCATTGCTTTTATCAAAAGCATATATCCTGAGACAAAGAATGTTCTCAGTTAAAAAGATATCCAAAATGCAATCAATTTTATTCAGGTTTTTAAAGGAAATGTGGTTGTTTTATAGCAATAAAAGAAACTGTCTGGCCGTCAAGTAAATATTATGTTACGAGGCCAAATAGGTAAATCTTTTTATCAAAGTTTGACAAAGGATTTTTACATAATAGTATTTTATGGTTGCATAATAACCATAAGCCGCTGAATTGAGATAAAAAGTTAAACAAACAAATAAAATTAAAGGTTTGTATTGTCATCGTAATCTATGGAAATTCTTTATGGATGAAGACTACATTAAAATAAATTAGGAAAGATATTTGGATCTCCAAATAATTCTCTCTATATGAAATCCATGGGAAAATTAAAGTTATCTCGCTCGCTGCAAAGTGTACGAAACGTCGGAATAATAATTTAATGAATAAACCGCGTTAGAATGTTTGATTTCTTAAACTTACATAATATTTTTATTTTATATGAAGTATTTTTTTGTTACTTAACTTGAAAACAAATTACATTGACCTATTTATTCCGTTTTCAATTAATAAAAGATTACTATTTGACCTCACTTACCTTACTGGTTGTCTTACAAACGATTAAGGTTTATAAGTAAATGAACCTTTATCAATATTAAATTGAAATTTACATAAATTTGAATTGCGATAATATGTTGCACAGTATATTCGAAAGAATACTCAATGTGGTCCAACAGGTTATTTCAGCTACTTTCATAGTATTATGTCCTATGGAATTCTACTATGGGGCAGTGCAGTAGATATAGAAACTATATTTATCTTACAGAAAATAGCCATTCGCTCTATATCTTATATATAAAATTCTCGTGTCACAATGTTAGTCTGCATAC
>CAJQZN010042149.1:0-25866 GCA_907164685.1 Colias eurytheme | reverse complement strand
GGAGCTGGGGGCGCAATGCGCGAAAACTACACTACTATAAGTGAGGATTGGACGGACCACCGTTTTGTAAAGTGTCACCTTATTTCTAAGGGACATTTTACTGCGACTGTTAATAAGGTAATAGAGCCGGCTAAGAACATAGCTGGCTTTCTTACAAGCTTCGACTCATTATTTCACTACGTTAAGCAAACTTTAAGCCTGTCATTAAAATTTTCCATTCGGAAAGAGATAAGTAAATAACTTATATTTGATGAGAAATTTAATTATTTTGCATGATTGACTTCGAAGTACTTTTGGGAAGTTTTTTAATTTACACCATTTCGGATGTTTATGGGAAGGTAAATTTTGTAAATTAATGATCACGGTCGTAATGTACGTTTTTGAGTGTTTTCACGAAACAAATCAGATTCTAGGAGTATGTTCGGTAGGTACGTCAAAAATGTAATTATTTTACAAGTGAGAGGTATATTTTTTCTTTCCTATTTGCAATCTAAAGAAAGAACTATCGAATAGTATTAATCGATAGTTCTTTCTTTAGATTCAAAATAAATCTATGTTCTCCTTATCTTACGCCTAATTTTTGTAGCAGTAATATTATGAGTATACACATAAATCAAATAATAATTAATTTTTAATTAATATATTAATAAGCGAATTTAATGAAATCCACGACAAAGAAGAATTGAAAATAATATCTACAAAGCAATGACAAAGCTTAATGAAGATGTAGGTACATGTATACAGGTATCAATCATTCGTGCCTTCAATTAAAATGAAAAATATTTTTCTTTCGCCTTGCTGTTGTCTAAATTATTCATTTACATGTATGAAGGATGTATTTAAATATATTATTTTATTTTTTAAGAACTTTTTCTGAAAAAAATTCATGAAAATATTGCTCTATTATTAATGCTTAGTTTTTGCTGACAATTCTTCATATTATAGCTACATGCTACATAGTATAAAACAAAGTCGAACAGCTGTCTGTCCGTTCCTATACATTATGCTTAAATTTTTATATGTACTCAACGGATTTAGAGCGGTTTTTTATAATAAATAGAGTGATTCAAGAGGAAAGTATACCTAATAAGTTTTGTATAGTTTAGTGTATACTTTGTTAAGTTTTCTACCGAGCTCCATAATATCAAACGAAAAACATCAAAAACCGTCACAATAATAGGTATGATTCGATCACACCATTTTAATTTCCTTTTTCTCCGTATACAGTACGGATTTCATTATTTTTTTGATATCAGTGTGATATTTAATTTTATATTCCCGGCGTAAAAGAGTGTTATTTATTTAACATGTACATCTGTCTGTTTGTAGTATCGAAGGTATTAGAAATGCCCTATGAATTTAGAATATTGTTTTAGGAAACGTTGATTTAAAAGAGATCAATTTTTTTAAACAGTCGTGTTTATGACTAAATCGCAGCCAAAGCTAGTTAAGAAAATGGAGCCATTTTGAAGATTTTCAGAAGAGAATTGAAGAGTCTGAGCAGACTTTATATTAGAGCAAAAAATGTCTTCAAAATTTAAAGACATGTCAGGGATGTCGGTCAAGATACGTTTTTATTTGATACTAGCGGTCCGCCCCGGCTTCGCCCGTGGTACATGTTTACGTTTTTTCTACATAAGAACCATCCTCGTACTTCAAGGAATATAATAAAAAAAGAATTATCGAAATCGGTTCAGCCGTTCTCGAGTTATGCGCTTACCAACACATTTTGCGATTCATTTTTATATATAAGAAGATTTATGTAGAATTGTCTTCACAAATTAAACAATTGCCGTTGATGAATACATAATAGTTAAAATCTACTTTTAAGATTTGCTATTTTAATTTATAATGGTTATTTAAAGTTAAACAATATTTTTATACTGTTACCTCTAAATAATGTAACAATGTAAAAAAATGCGTTCTCTATTAAAAAATGTCTGGAATATTTTTTCAAACAAACTTTGTAATATATAATATGCTTTTAACAATAATAATAATCCCATTTAATATTATTTTATTCATAAGTAATTCAGTATCAAAATTGTGAGTACTTAATCAAAAAAAAGTCTCGATTATTTTAGTTCATTATTATTATTTTTAAAAATCTTACTTTTGAAATAAGTTTTATATTTATTCTAATATTTGGTATTCAATTTACAATTCACAATTAGATTTTTTAATAAAAAATAAATAATATGAAATAAGTGGGTATAAATTAAAATAATTAGTCAAGCAAATAGGCAAGGCATTTAAGTTTTTTATGCTTAATCTTTATCTATAAAAAAAACATCAGTTCTAGATTTACATATAAATTGTTAACAGTTTATTTTTGAACTGGCTTTATTACCCACTAGCTGCGCCCTGCGGTTTCACCCGCGTGGCTCCGCTCCTGTAGTCTTAGCGTGATAATATACCTATAGCCTATAATAGCCTTCCCCGATAAATAGGCTATCTAACACCGAAAGAATTTTTCAAATCGCACCAGTATTTTCTGAGATTAGCGCGTTCAAACAAACAAACTCTTCAGCTTTATAATATTAGTATACATATAATAATACACCACAAAATTAATTAGAAAAGGCCCATAAAAATTATACTAACTACTATTAAAGGTTATCAGTTAGTGGACAAACCTTATCCCACGCATAAAGTTGGCAATTATCCCAAATCATTGGATACGATACACTGTGAATACTAATTATTTAATTTCTCCCCTGTTATGTGTATGATTATTAAATGCTAGTATGGTGGGCACTTTAAGCCTTTAGATATCAATATCAATATCTCTAGGATATTTATTAGGCCATTATGAATAACAGAAAACCACTAATTATTATCTCCATTACGACGGCCACAGTCGGTAAAGAAAACAGCTATAATAATTTTTTTTACAAATTACAAAATGCGAAACTGTCTGAAAATTTTTACAAAACCGATTTTTATTATTTGGCATAAAAATAATTGAAGTAAACGCATCAACCACTAAAGCGTGGAAATAGAAAGTTTTTTCCGGATTACGGCGTAGTTGCGGGTATATTCTATTGATAAACATTAATTATATTAAGTACTTAGGTATGTCATTAATAATTAATTAATATGTTTGATGGAAATTCTTGGGATTAATGACTGTCTTTGATGACACATTACTCTAAACACATAATAATATTATGTATAGTTAGTTACGCTGTTATCTATGTCAGTTTATCTTCTCGCATTTTAGAATATTCTCTCCATGTATAATACAATATTTATCTTCTTAATAATATATTTTGTTGAATATTGAACATCTGGCCACATTTATTAAAATCATCATGATCAAATTAAAAATACATAAATAGGTTTTTTGTGTGACCTTTTTAAAAACGTTTTTAAAGGCTTTTTTTAATTATATATTATTACTAGCTTTCCGCCCGCGGCTTCGCCCGCGTTTTCAGAGAAAACCCCGCATAGTTCCCTTTCCCGTGGGATTTCCGGGATAAAACCTATCCTATCTCTCAAGTTGGATCGAACTGCACATGGTGTGCGAATTGTATTATAATCGGTTAAGTGGTTTAGGAGTCCATTGAGGACAAACACTGTGACACGAGATTTATATATATTAAGATAACATAACTTCTTCAGTGTACTCTTATTTTCATATAAATGATACCTACTCAAATTCCATAAATAAGAGATAAACCAAATTTTCTTTCAGTACCTACTTAGTTCTTTATTCTCGTATGTCTAAGAAATATATTCTTTCGAGTAAATCGATCAGTATAACAATGGATGTTTTTCGTTAGTGTTAAAAGAAATAGGCCTATTGAGAACATAATATGAAACTAGAGAGTCCATTATTTTGTATTTGTGAGATAGGGATCTGTTTTTTAGTAAAAAACTAGCGGTCCGCCCCGGCTTCGCCCGTGGTACATGTTTACGTTTTCTCTACATAAGAACCATCCTCGTACTTCAAGGAATATAATAAAAAAAGAATTATCGAAATCGGTCCACCCGTTCTCGAGTTATGCGCTTACCAACACATTTTGCGATTCATTTTTATATATAAGATGTATTATATTATTAAAAAGTAGAACTGTATAACAATCGATACACAATGAGATAAAATAATAAGAATATGTAATATTAAACTAACATAAAAATATGTTAGTTTTCTGTCAAACCAAAAATATAATATTTATTCTTTCGTGGAATAGCAAAACACACACAGCTCAGTTTTTCAGCGTTCTCGGCGGTTCTCTTTAAAATTTCATGCAAAAAACGTTAATAGTCGATATGGGTATAGTTTTTTTAGCATTCAATACAATACAAGGACTGTTTCAACTATAGGCCTGTACAATAAAAATATTACAAGTATCGTTTGTAACTGGTCTAATGCAGTACAGGTCTAATGCATCGCTATATTTTTACTGTATTTAAAAATTATTTGTGCAAAAAAAAAATAATTAAAGCAAAAAATGTCTCTCGACTATCCAGAGGTGGCACGAACACCCTATAATGACGGGTGCCTTTAAAAAGAAATCATCGCTATAGTAAAACTTATTTTAACAATGTATCAAATTGAAAAAAAATGTCTAAAATATTAATTTGTATAAGAGTTGGCTTACAATATACAAATAACGTACCATTTTATGTTTACTTGTGTTAAACAAGTAAACATAAAATTCGCACCATCACCCATAAATTGCAACCTTGGCTTTACAATTTAAAAAGTCGTTTAAAAAGTCAATCTAAACATAGTCCCAGTGTAATCCTGAAAGCCTGGTAACCCTAATCGGGTTTCAAATGGCATTATCGTATTTATGTCCTATTTATATGCAAATACCGTATTCGAGCAAATTCCTATCAATATAGAACTGGTATATCGAGTAAAAATCACTTATCCCCACTTTGCATTAATAATACGAATAGCTCATCTGAATTTATGAGTTGTTTTGCTATTTTAAAAATCGAGTTTTATTTTGAAATGGCTTGCGGCTTCACTAGTCTAGTAATAGGAGATTAACTTATGTGCTTTTCCAGTATATAATCTATGAAATTATGCAGTTTTTTACGTCACAGATGTTCACCGAGTGATTTCCCCTTTTAATGGCATCATGCTTCACAGACTACACACTTCAATGTGTATTTTTAATACCATATAAGTATTGTTAATATTGTTTTCTAATTATAATTATAATTGAATCTACTATATAAAAATAAGTCGGCTTTTCCTTCCTGACGCTATAACTCCAGAACGCACGAACCGATTTCCATGGTTTTGCATTCGTTGGAAAGGTCTCGGGCTCAGCGAGGTTTATAGCAAAGAAAAGGTGTCTCTGGTGGCGAAACGAAGTTTGCCCGGTTTGCTAGTACCATATAAGTTTGTATGTGCCATTGAATAAACGTTTTCTTTCTTTCAGTTGATGATGGTCGTCATCGTTTTTGTGAAAAAGTGTATCAGACGATTTACCATCAATATATTATCGAAAATCTTTAAATGCTCTATTTATTTTTAAAAATAAAGAAAATAGGAAAGTATTTTAAGTACTTTCTCATCAAGGCCATAATAAATTCCTACCCTGTATAACCTTACCTAAAAAATTAAGCGGAAGCTATACAGTATTACCTATAACTTCGAAATAACTTCCTGTTTTCGCGATGCATCAACAAAATTATACGATCACTTCATCAATAACGAATGATTGATGTTTAGAAAATATAGCAATGAAAATAATACCCTATTTAATCAGCAATAGAGATGAATTTACTTTGAAAGAGTAACTAATATGTTTTTGAGTCACCTTTAATTAGTGACGAATCATTTTCTAATGTGATGCTATCATAAATGTTGCAAAACAAACCGAAAAAAATGTTGTGTGGTTTTATGAAACCACGGCAAAAGTGAAACTTAGGCACAAAATTATCGTATTTGTACGATAATTATCGTACGGTTACGAACACTGCTTTATACCTATTCGGCAGCCGACCTTCACGTGACATGCGCCACACAGACCAAAAAGTTTGAGACGATGTAATAAAAGTTTTACTTTAAAAATCTAGGTTATGTAGAACTGTACCTTGTACCTATGATCAGGTGCCTATTTGATTAAATATATAGTCTGTAAATAGTTATCTAAACTATACATAATATTATGTTCAAAATTTTAAGTTTCTAGTTGCAATTTTAGTTAATCTTCTGTCCTTAGTTTATCAAATATATCTACGGACATATTATAGTAGGTATTTCTTCTCAATATTCATTTGAAGATTAGTCAAACAAATGAAATATCGTTCATTTATAAAAAGAAAATGCTATAACCCAAAATTCATTATTAAGACAAGCACGCACTTACAAACCGGGGGTTATCTGGGTGGCTATAGTAATAACATTTTGTGAAGCTGAAAATAAGGCACTTTTCGTTCCCTCGCTAATTTCCTGACACCATAACGATATACATAGAATTATGGTACTGGATACGACATCGTGACCCTAATTTATTGTAAAGCTCCAACAAAAAGTAAGAGCTTATTTACTAAGGAAATATAATATATAAAGAGGCCAGGATATATTTTATTACTGGTATCAAAAATATCGGGATATAATGCAATAATTTATGCTTTTAGTAGAACAATGGAAAATCTTTTGATATTATGTAATTAATTTTATTATAACAGATTAACATAGCTAGTTAATAAGAATGATTCTTAATGAGCTCGTGCTCCCTTCAAATATACCCAGTGGAATTTTCATAAGTTCGTCCGGCTTTTTGTTGACCCTGAAAACAAAACATACACATTTAATCCAAATTAATTATTCATTCATTTTAATTTACACAGATAAAAAGGTAGGTAATAAATATATCGAACACATCTAGTTAAATATACATCTCTGAAATAAAGACGGTTTCATAATCCGGAGATAATTCCCTTTATTACGTTGCTGATTTTCTGTGGCTAGAACTTGCTTGTTTATTTTAATATAAAAAATATGAATTGGATATTTAAAAACTTATTGTTCTCTCAGTCTGCAAATGAAATCTGAAAACTGTCGAACTTTGCCCTCTTGAGACTTTATACTTTTAAACCAATAAATCTTGTAGAATGAGTTTGATTTTTTAAACAAAAATTGTTTCGAGTAAAAATATTAGATATCTTGACGTAGTTTAATAATTATAAAAATAACTAGATTTCCGCCCGCGGCTTCGCCCGCGTTTTCAAAGGAAAACCCGCATAGTTCCCGTTCCCGTGGGATTTCCGGTATAAAACCTATCCTATGTGTTAATCCAAGTTACCTATGTGTATATGTATATGTGTGCTTAATTTCATTGTAATCGGTTCAGTAGTATTTGCGTGAAAGAGTAACAAACATACCAACATACAAACTTTCGCCTTTATAATAGTATTAGGATTAAGATAATTGTTACCAATCATTTAAAAATGCGATCAAAACACATACATGCATACATTTGCATTTTATATTCTGTATCATAACACAATTTATTAAATAAATCAAAATTTTCGTTTATCACATTTCTACACAAAAATAATTACCTATCTCTATCTCAAAAGTAGTATATCTTTCTACATCAGTACATCAATAAAAACAGAATAAAACCTTCCCTCTTCATAATATTCTCCTTATTGTACACCACTGTCAAACATTTCTATATCTCCCACAATTATGTTTCGTTATTCAGACAATCAGGAAATCCATCTAAATTCGTGCTCTCATATTTGTGTTACAATTACAGTAAAACTGAATATGCAGTATCCAAACTCCAGTAGAACGGAATATGCAGTAGCCAAAGTGCTAACTCTTCGCTTCCTGAATGTTCAACTTGTAGTTTGTTTGTGTTATTTAGTTCCTAGCATTAATTTACATACGTATTATTCTTGTGGTTTCGATATCTAATTCTATTAGAGTATCAAAAAATAAACAGGAAAAATTTAATATAATTTTCAGCCTGTTACAATTTTTTTTAAAAGCCATCCGACAGATTGGAAATTCTTATTAAAAGGCTTTTTTTACCAAATCCATTTTTTATCCTGCAAGCATAGCCTGGACAAGCGGCTAGTCATTAATATAACCTCAATATTTTTCGATATGTATCTTCGCTGTACACCATACTTCGAATAAAACAAAAAACAACTATAAAAATAATTGACCATACACTTTTTGTTGCAGATCCCCGTACCCGACTTTGTAAGTACCGAAGGTTAATTTACGACTGCAGTCATCTGCTTATAAACTCAGCGCTTTGATGTAGGTACGGTAATCTAATGATGAGATTAAAAACTTTCTTACCTTTTACTTTTATTCATAGCTGAAGTTTCGTCCTACATAATATCATAAGGTCTGTTTTGTCCGGTTTTAAAATTATACGCTTATTTTCAATATTATATATTAAGCTGTGTGTTTGTTTGAGTCTACGTTTATTTAAAATCAATAAAAATAACTATTCTTATCAATAAATTTGGATATCGTTTTTCAGGTATTTTAAAACGAAGCTTACCTATAGCACACCTATAGGCAGAAAAAATACACGCAGAAGAAGTATTTTTGTTTTATTTCACAAAGCAAAGCGGATAGACGTTAAATATAATAGGGCTTTGAAGATTTTTTATAATAATCAATAACATAATAATTATGACTCTACATCTTCTCTACATTATAAGTTAAATTTAAAAAGCGCAAATAAACCATATTCCTTTATCCTTTCCTTTTCTTTCTGGTAATAATTTTTGACAGTGACATAATTATTAAGTTTTCCATATTTTTTTAAGCTATTGCATAGCTTCTATCGCGGGCCTTGAGCGCGGGGTCCGAATCCAGAAATTCCGTAACGAAAAAACCTCACGCTCCCCACTCCGACCGGCGCGGAGGTGTGGCTTGAAGGCACGCTATGCAAAATAGCCTTACCGCGGCAGTCCCCGAGTGCCACACGTCTTTTTTTTATTTTATTCCACCCTTGTGACACACCATAAAACATTATGTACAAAGAATATAAGCCCTTAAAAAACGAGAAATCCGCGAATAAATTTCTTTAACGTTTATTCATTCTGGAATATTCCATAGAATTATTCCATTCCATATAAAAGACGTGGAATTCAAGTGTCGAAGCAAAACAGCAATCACATTTTGCTGGCAAACTTAATACAATTTAAAAATACTCCGTGAATGGAATAAGGCTCCAAAGGTAGGAAAATCACCTAATCTTTTCATTTTATAAAATCACATTTCTTATACATATACAGGAGTATTTTTAATACTTTTTAACACTTTTTCGTTTGTTATCAATAAATGTTTTATTTATTTATTTATTTATTTTATTTAATAAATACTTGATTTTACTTTGTACATGAAAATATCTTTTAACATGTATATTTGTTTGAGTTTGAGGTATATTGGTTTCACCTGTATGTTTGTATGTAACCGACTACATTAGTGCAGTGGTGGCTCAGTGGTGAGACCTCGGACTTCGAATCGATAAGTCCGGGGTTCGAGACCAGGCGAGCGCGCAGAAAATAAATTGGTTTTTCAATTTATCTGCGCATGTTGTAACAACACCACTGCTCGAACGGTGAAGGAAAACATCGTGAGGAAACCGACATGTCGAAGAATCAAAAGTTCGACGACATGTGTCATCCGCCAACCCGCACTTGGCCAGCGTGGTGGATTATGGCCTGTACCCTCATAGGAGGCCCGTGTCCCAGCAGTGGGAACGTATATGGGCTGATGATGAATGAATGAATGACTACATTAAACTCTATTTTAAACTTTTATACGGATAGATGTAATGCAATGTATTATCAAGGATAGGAGAAAATACATTAATATAATTATTGTATTATCTATCTTTTTAAATCATGGTTAATGTTTGTTAATTTATACTACTAGATTTCCGCCCGCGGTTTTGCTCGCATTTTTAAATAAAAACTCGCTGTGAGATTTCTAAGATAAAAAGTAGCCTATGTCTTATTCTGGGTCTTCAGCTACCTATATACCAAATTTCATTGTAATCGGTTCAGTAGTATTTGCGTGAAAGAGTATCAAACATCCATCCTCACAAACCTTCGCATTTATAATATTAAATAGATAGGATATTTATTTTATCAGTCTGTGATTAGTCAAAATCGAATCGTAAATGGAGCTTCTCAATCGAATCTTGTATAGCTGATGGTCTTTATTTAAAATTAAATAACAATTTTCTAACATTTCTACCACACATACTTTCTACATTATCAATTTTCCGATTGGTACCGATTTACTGAATCGTAAAAGATGTGTCGACATAAATTGTGCGCTTAGAACATCTTAGTGCACAATTTCACAAAGTGCTATTCCGACTTGCTAAGTAAAATAGGAAAGCCTGCAGAGGCTGTTTTTCATTCGATTAAATGATCTCGCTTGTGGAAATGCTGTCTTATGTGGTAGATTATATTATTATGGTATTGCTTTGCGTGGGGTTTCATTTTATTTTTGATAGATTAATTTCATTATGTATTTTCAGTGGTGTAGCTTGTTGAAGCTTTTTTTTCTTCAATATTGGCTGTTTATCACACTCGTAGCCTCGTAGCAGTAAAATAATAATAAATCAGCTTGTAAAACTAAAAAAAAAATATTTTCGAAATGCATATGTTTGAAGAATCTCGACGGAGCTATGTATGTAATATGTAGATATATTATTATGTGTGTGTGTGTGCTCGTGCTGCTCAGTTTTATGCTTGAATGTTGTTTACCAGAAACCTACTAAACAATTTTGGTTAAAACTTCACCTGCACCTGTAGTCGATTTTATCCGCGAGTAAAACCAGGAACTTGAGCTGTTACCCGTATAACATGCTCATTCATTTAATTCTTCATTCACTTCAAACTAGGCCGAATCACAATAACGAGGGGAATAAAAAAGAAAACAATATTTTAACCACGTTTAAATATTCTCTTGCTGATGCGAATATTTATTATTATTAAAGATTATTTGGAAATAGAGCGCGAAATCTTTTTTGTTTTTATTGATGAATTGAACTTGAATAAAAAAAGAGCGTGTGTGCCGAGCACACGTGTCAGAAGTGAAACTTCTTTGGCAAGATTCAAGGATACCAAGATCGTCGCCTTACTACATGACGTGACGGTATTGCCATGATGCGACCTTGAAATTTTACTCTCATCGCGCTTAAAGAAGTTTCACTTCAAAAGTATTATTTAGCAACTTATTGGTTTGGAAATAATTATTGTTTATTACAATTGCTAAACCATGTATTTGGTTTGGTAGAATTAAGGATATAATTATTTATTCATTACCGACGGATCAAAAAAATATTCGTAGATAAATAACGAATTTCAGTGTCTTCTCTATCGCATTTGAAATAACACCATGATATTATACCAATAGGATAAAATAAATTAGGTAAACATTACATGACATAAAATATATCTCTTATATATAAAATTCTCGTGTCACAATGTTAGTCTGCATACTCCTCCGAAACGGGTGGACCGATTCTCATGAAATTTTCTGTGCATATCGGGTAAGTCTGAGAATCGGCCAACATCTATTTTTCATATGTACCACGGGCGAAGCCGGGGCGGACCGCTAGTATAATATATAATTTAAAACAATTCGACACAAATCCATTACATCCTATTTAAAAGTAAACGAAACGAATCCATCAACGCAATCAAATAGTATTAAAATGTATTAATGGTGTGAAAACATTTCAATTACATTTGCCGGTCACACTCGGTATGTGTTTACCCGAAATCCATTAGAGTACGTCCACACACGCATTTAATTTAATGCTATGTCCATACGATACTTGGCCAGTTTGATCTTCTTCTTCTTCTTCTTTGTCGATTCACTCTTGGCAGAGTGGTCGTGGTCACGTTGAGACGTCCACATCGGTGGTAGAGGCGGACACAGCTTTCCGCACGATCTCCCGCCATCTCTTCCTGTTACTAGACTGTCTGGCGCAGTCTGATACGCGAATTCCTACAGCAGATTTCACTTGGTCGGTCCAGCGCATTGGTGACCTGCCGCGCGACCTGATTCCTTCCACCTTTCCTTGTACTACTAGCCGCTCAATGGAGTTGTTATCTCGCCTAGACACGTGTCCAAAGTATTGCAGTATGCGTGACTGTACTACGGTCGATAAACGCTGTTTGATGCCGAGCTCTTGGAGTATGGACTCGTTGGTGCGAAACTCTGTCCACCAGTTTGATCTGCTTGTATGAAATTATAGAGCTGTGTACCGTCCACGTACCTATATCATAACTAAAATTATGGATGCTAAAATAACTATCTCTGTCTGCCTTCGCACTCCTCAACTACTGAACCGATTTGGATGAAATTTGGTACAGAGATAGCTTGAGACCTGAGATAGGACAGAGGATAGTTTTTATCCCGGATTTTTTATTTTACTCCGTGGCTGAAAGCTCAGGCGGTGAGCTAGTTGTCAATAAAATGAAGTACTGACGAGTAGGTAACAAAGTTTGTTTTAACCATTATTTTTGTGTTTCACAAATCACAATATGCAAGCCTTTTTAATGAAGTTTTCAGTACCTACGTCAAATAAACCGATTACTAACTAGTCCATCACTATTCAAAAAAAATGTGTGCGTGTACTAGTGTACACACGTAAGAAGTGAAACTTCTTTATGACCTTATTTTTCAAAAAATAATTTATTATATGCAACTTTACAGAAATACGTCGAATCACGCGTGGTAGGGATAAGAAAAAGATGGCGCGTAACGGAAAAATGTCACGCGTAACGAAAAAACACTAAATTTTTTTCCAACCCCGATAAAGAAGTTTCACTTCAAAAATTTACATAGCAAATAGTTTGTGAGTGAGCGAAACGTGGGAGTAGTTACCTACAATACTAATTTATTCCCTTTGACTTCTGACAAACGACTGATAAGTACAGAGACAATGGATCAAACATTCGACAAAGGTGCAGTGTTGTTTTTTTTTCTAATTCTATTCTATGTATTTCTGTTCTATGAACTTATATAAGATAAAAGGTGTAGGATGATAAAAAAATAGATGAAAAGTTGTTTAATGCTTACTTACTACTAAATTTTATAAAATTTATAAGTAACATCCCTATAAAAATTGGTGTCAATTAAGGACAAAAAAATACTTGCGATGTATTTTCATCACATACTTGATACTATCTTAAACATTAATTATTCATCTACTTCTAATCTAATCAAAAATGTTATGCAATTATTATTCATTTAACCAATTTCATTGATACTTAAACTCACATCTATTTTCAGACTTATTCAGAAACATTTCAGCTAAAATGAAATATGAACACTGTTAATTACTTTTAAACGCACTGACATCGAAGTTAATTTACGATTGTTAATAAGTTTCCCGGCGCCGTGTAAAATTGTGACGTAATGAATCGTATGTGTGTGTGTATTAGTACGCCCAGAGCAGGATTAGTATCCTGCTGTGGTATCTCGTACTATTTAAGTAATTAAAAATGCTTGCGACCAAATTTTGACCGGCAACCTAGTCGATATATAACATTCTCCTAATTATAAAATATATACATAAGATTTTGGTTTTAGCAAAAAAACGATGAACGCACTAATCCTCCTGTGGGATCTTAGACTATATGTCAAAACGTGCGACAATATTTCTCGTCAAATGTAATAAGTTGTATATCGAAATAAGTTGTATATCGAACAGTTACTTGCCCCAACCTATTCCCAGTTTTTCCGATAAAAAAATATTTAAAAAAAATGGTTCGATAGTAGATCGTCAAATAATTTTAAAACTCGATAGATGAGTTTTTTAAAGAACATAAAAAAAAACGATCACGAGGTGACATTTGAACCCGCGTCTTTCGCAATACAAAATTTTCCATTAAATAATAGTATCGTAGTTTAACGGTTAACGACCTCTATGATATATTTAGCTCAATATGTAATTAGGACCAAAGTGTTGCTGATCAAACAACGTCCTCCCACGCATTATACTTGAAACCTTTGAGACCTGGCTTAGTTTGAGACAAGGCTTAATTATTATGTTCAATGCAACAAGACAAGAGTATTTCAGAAATTAAGGTTTCTTGTATCTATACTATAATATTATAAAGCTGAAGAGTGTGTTTGTTTGTTTGGACGCGCTAATCTCAGGAACTACTGGTCCGATTTGAAAAATTCTTGTTATATAGTTAGATAGCCCATTTATAGTGGAAGGCTATAAGCTATATATCATCACGATAAGGCCAACAGGAGCGGAGCAATGCGGGTGAAACCGCGGAGCGCAGCTAGTTTAACGATATATTGGGGAATTTAATCAGACTTTATAAGTCAGCGTTATTCTTTTAAATAATTACTATTTTATCCACATTTATTTTTATTTTCTTCTTTGTTGATAATTATAACACAAAAACAATGTGAAAATACTGATTAAAAAAAATCTATATTCATTTACTTTTAAATACATTTTTAACACATTTCAAGCACTAACGGTTCAAAGTTGGCAACACGAATCATTATTTATACAAAAGGGCTATCTCCCAACAACATAACCAAATCTACAATTTCAGAAGTATAAAAAATACTTATAAATTAATCATTATCCATTTTTTTCATGAGATTCATTATTTTACTTGCACCTTATTAATAATTAAAGCAATTATAATTTATATTCCTCCACTTGTATATAAGTAGTCACCCTAAAATAACTTAGAACGTATTATCATTTTAGTACATGCTATTACCTCTATTCAAAGTACCGCTGTAAAATTCGTACAAACCAAACACACCATCATAAAGCATTCCCACAATTTGCAAGGTACAACTGCAACTGACAACCCAAAATGGACAACAAGACCATGTTTATTGGTACATAAATTCTAGCTCAGAAGGGAATAAAAACTAGTCTACAATTCGCAGAAACCGTATACAGAATGAGATATAGAATATAATCGAATATAAACGCCCTGTTCGACAATAATACAGGCCGAAAAATATCTGGGGATAATGGTACGATTTCTTTTCCTAATGATACAAAGAGGATTAATTGAATATATTTTCTAGATTTTATGTTATCTATACCTATATCATAAAGTTGAAGAGTTTGTTTGTTTGAACGCGCTAAACTCGGGAACTATTGGTCCGATTTCAAAATTTTTTTCGGTGTTAGATAGCCCATTTATTGAGGAAGATTATAGGCGTTATCATCACGTTTCGACCAACAGAAGTGGAGCCACGGGGGTGAAACCGCGCGGAGCAGCTAGTCTTAAATAAATCTTAATTTTGGTTCTAAACAAACACCTCTTTGCTACAGTTGTTAATATGTAAACATAGCAATGATTTGCTGAGGTAAAGACTATTAAGAAAAGCTTCGAACAAGATACATAAGGCCATAGCCAGATAACTTTTCTGTAAAGAAATGAATGAATGAAAACATGTGTGATGCTTCATTTCCAAAAAAAAACATTGGGCTTTAGTTTCTTCAACACTTTACAGATAAAAGATAACTTAATTGATGAAATACAGCTCTTTAGTTAAGTATTGACAGTTTAACGTTCATCAACGGGATTCGAACCCACGTCTTTTGCCTGGCAGTGGCAGTGATTATTATTCCTTAACAAGTTCCATTTTGAAATATGTACAAATTGCATTTAATGCTATAAAATAAGTTCTGAAATCAATATCTTTATTATTCCAACCACTAAATAAAAAACAAGAATAGTCAGTAAAAAAATAAAGAAGCAACACTTTATAAATAAAACCTTCACGTCTTCAATATACCGAAAGCAAATTTTCCCAAACACTCGAGCCTATATTGAACGCAATACTTCGATACCCTTCAAAATATACAAGCTATGAATAATATTGATAAACTTGAGATTTCTTAGTATACACAACACGTGAGATTGTTCACATCTTATTTTCCTGTCACGGCATATTCGTTGGTATACTTGTAATCGAAGAGAATCTGACTGCCTTAAATAAAATGCACTTTTGAAAAGTTTGCGCATTAAAATTCCATGACGTGACAGTATTGCCATGACGCGACCTTGAAATTTTACTCTCAATGCACCTAAAGAAGTTTCACTTCAAAATTATATTTATAAAACATGAAGGTGACTATGATACTGTCAATTTACAGTGACTAACTTACCAACCCATAGCCAAATACTATCTGTAACTTCTTAAACTATTTATGAAATTTTCTGGCATGTTTCTTTTTATAGTGCAGTATCTCTAAGGCCAGTGTCCATTTTAAAGTCAACCAAGCTGTTCTTGTAATAGTTGACAATCTGCAAGCATTTTGAAATAGTAACGGTACATATTCTACCATCTACGTTAATAGGATTCAAGATTTCAATAGGAATCGGTATTTCAATGGGCTTACCGCTTATACGTTCGAACGGCCAGTTTCTGCTTCAAATACTCTGGTTGCCCTAGGGATCCTATCTTATATTTTGTCTGCCTGATGGTTTAGTAGTATCGACGAATATAGACCTAGAAGATTGTGTGACGGTTTCCATAATCTGCCTCCTTTTATAAATTTTGAAGTCAATGTGGACAGTATATGGTTTCTTATTGTATTTAAGGTCCAAAAGACTATGTAGAAGTGGACCAAGCTTATTGTAAATTTTGTAATGTTTAGACGTTTTCCGAATATAAAACATGTACTATGATTTCTTGTCTAATTTCGTAGGTTTATCTAAAGAACATTAAAGACACAAACCCTATGTATTATAAAGATCTTTCTAGAATTCAGTTTCAATTAAAAGATACCACCGTGTCTCAAGTGATTTAAAACAGAATTTCCTCATCGGAATTCCGTTAGGGACCGAAGAGCGCCTAATATACCAAACGAGGCGCGGAATAAATTTGAATAATGTTTCTTCCTTGTGCGTAAACCGTATTTGAGTTACAGCTTCAAAACTGACATGATATATAACATGCGAGTGAGTAATTTAAGAGTCGTAACGTAAGGGATCTCGAGAATGAAATGTGGGAGCGAGATTTTTCTATTTCGTTTATGAGGCGTGTGAACGTGATAAGAATTTGTGTGAGATTCATATTAAAATTACAAATGATGGAGGACATTTTTATTGCCCACGAGGGTGTTATGAGATTTCTGAACGCGTTATTGCTGTTCACCTATTAATCATACGAATTAGTTTCTATAGGTGTTTGATGGAGATGCATGCAAATAGATATTTTTGTTTGATTTTTATGAACAATTTTTATAAAATAATATCCCTAGGATAGTGAGTCGATGTTACAAATTATTTTATCATTATTGATTAAAAAAATAATTTAAAGAGCAATTGCAAAGAATTGGTCACCAGTCCAAAAGACGGAGAAAATTGTAGTATAATCTCGAATTATTTTTCTTGTGTTGCAAGTGATAACAGAAATACGTCATCTCTGAAAATTTATGTCCATGAGATACAGCCTGTTTTAAATATAGTGGGGTAATCATATTAAGATACAGCCTGATTTCAGATAAATGGACGGATAGACAGACGGAGAACGAAATTTTAGTAAAAGGGTCCCGTTTTACCTTTTACAATTTAGATTTACCTAAAAACTAATCATAAATTTACTTAAATACTTCGCACGCAATACTACGAACTCTAATATTAAATAAAACAACCTTCGTAATCTGATAACAATTACAATGAAATCCGTCTTACCACAGACAGAAACGACAATCTAATCACAAGCTAAAACTCTAAATAAACATAAAACTAACAAATCAGATTATTCCAGAACTTCAGTCTAAAACCGTCTGGATCCATTCTCTAAGATGACTTAGAATTGATAAAGGCCGAACCCTAATTAACAATATCAATTAAACCGCATAGACATTACGCAAATTGAATCTTACAGTTTGTTAATAGGGTACATTTTCGAAGAAGATCAATCAGATATATTATTTAAGTGATAGAAGGCATTATCGATAGTCATTTGTGCCTTCGTTCCATCTGTCAATTCCATCGATACGATTGGCAAATCTAATTTGCTAGATTTACTCGGAATGCACGTAAGAATTGCAATTTCAATTTAACTTTTAGCTGCTTCCTTCTGAGAATTATAGTATTGGAGAATTCCATTCACTTGCAAGTTTTAAAGGAGGATGTAGAATTGTTGCCACGGTACGGCAAAAAGACGCGGGTGCGAATTTTTCTATCTTATATATAAAAATGAATCGCAAAATGTGTTGGTAAGCGCATAACTCGAGAACGGCTGAACCGATTTCGATAATTCTTTTTTTATTATATTCCTTGAAGTACGAGGATGGTTCTTATGTAGAGAAAACGTAAATATTATGTACCACGGGCGAAGCCGGGGCGGACCGCTAGTTATTAAATAAAAATATCAAATTAACATGATGTTTTTTGAAATAAAAAGCAACCGTTGCATTCAAAAAGTTCAATTAAAAAAACTGTTACTTCATTTTACTATGTTGTTGATTAACCCTATTCTTGGTACTGTGTACAATTTGATACATTCAACTTTAAAAAAATCCCGAGAATTTATCTAACGTTTTTTTTTTACTTTTATTATTTATTAAGGTACAAAATATATTTATGCTCAAAAAATAAAAACTTTTGAAGTGCTTGCAACACTAAAATCGTCAGTAGAGCGCAAGATGGTGGACCAATCGAATGCGTCTACGCATCGCAAAGTAAGATTATAGATTATTTATTATATTTTGTTAAAATTGTTTTCAAAACTAATCTAATTTAAAAAGCTTGTTATATATTCTAACTACTAACGTTTTTTTCCAATACCTAAATAAATTGTTAGTGCATGTAATCTTCATTGTTTTTCAAGTGTAGCAAATATGATACATTGCTAGATAGCGAACATTCTACATATTTTTAGCTGTGTATCAAATATGTGACATTGCCAGATTTGTAGAGATGTAATATTTCGTTTTATTTTCCAAATCGATTATAGCCAAGGGGCCAAAATGTAGTCATTATGTATGTAAATTGTTATTTTTTTACAGGTAATTTATCACTTAAACACGCAACAACAAAGAAGAGCTCGGCAAGTCGTAGCTCTTGTTCCAAAACCGGGAGCAAAATCAGATTTGGTCGAAATGATACTTCTGAGGACGAAGTTCAATATTTCTCCCGCCTTCCTTACTCTGATAGCAGTTCGCCACCTCCATCATTGCCATCTTCAATAGAAAACCTAAATCTTCTCTCATATGACGATATTGAGGTCAATGAAATAGTCGCTTCAAAGTCTTTAGTACAAGCATACAGTCAACATTCAATTCAGTCACCATTGATTAATCCTTGTTCGCCATCAATTTTATCAGAGAGACCAGATCTTCGTGTCCGATACCATCACCTTCATCGCCATCTGCACTAGCTGCACCCTCACAATTAACTTCACCGCGAGTTAGTAACTTGAAGCGGCATCATCAGTCACCACCAACGTCGCCATTATTTGCAAATTTTCCTTCAACGTCTACTCGTTCAAAGAGACCTAAACTTGTCACAGTAAAACGCAAAGCAATACCACCTAAAAGGTTAACACCTAAATGGGATCGGTTCAAATTTACTGGTTGTGCAGAAGTAGATGAAATCGTGTTTGAGCCAAGTGAAGAGAAAAGCCCAATTAAATATTTCGGCATGTTCTTTTCTGATAACATAATTTCTCTCATAGTGCAACAAACAAATTTATATAGCACACAATTAAAGGGTCATTCAATAAATGTTACAGAAAATGATATCAAAGATTTTCTGGCAATTCTTGTATAATATATGGGTATTCATAAATTACCAGCTTATACAGATTATTGGGCTAAACATACGCGAAGCAACAAAGTAGCTGATATAATGACCCTGAAGAAGTTCCAATTACTGAGGCGTCACTTGCATTTTAATGACAATTTGAAAGACGATTGTGAGACTGATTTTTTACTTTATTGTATTGATTGATCTCAATTTACTAATCATTAAGATTTAAGATTAATAACATAAGTACTAAGGCTGTTAATTATTCTAATTTTATATGTCTGTAGAAGAACATAATAATTTTATATTTTACTAGAGGTCCGCCGCGGCTTCGCCCGTGGTACATATTTCGCAATAAAAGGTAGCCTATGTCCTTTCTCGGGTATCAAAATATCACCGTACCAAATTTCATGCAAATTGGTTCAGTAGTTTAGGCGTGATTGAGTAACAGACAGACAGACAGAGTTGCTTTCGCATTTATAATATTAGTATGGATTTTTTGTTATTTTACGAAGAATATTGACATTTTAAGTTTTGTTTTGTTACAAGTATTTTATTAAAAAAACTGATTTGTTTGGCACTGAAAAGTTGGCATTGTAGCAAATTAGATACATAG
The DNA here is from genome assembly GCA_907164685.1 of Colias eurytheme. NCBI lineage: Eukaryota > Metazoa > Arthropoda > Insecta > Lepidoptera > Pieridae > Colias > Colias eurytheme. The sequence continues at coordinate 5,528 of CAJQZN010042149.1, read as the reverse complement.
ATTTTATAGTGTTGATTGTTAAGGGCTTGGCAATGTATCTAATATGTTACACTCAATAAATGACAATTTACTGACATTAATTTTTTTTTATTATTTTTTACCCCTTCTATAGCCACATACAAACATATTAAATAAGTTTTTTTTCAATTTAAAAAAAAAAATTTCTTGCCAAGTATAGGGTTAATATGAACACTTTGGGTCAGTGTCTGTTACCTAGTTGACTCAATGAATAAATCGCGTTTAAAATCCGTTAAAAGTTGGAAATTTCTAATATGTAATAATTATGTTATATCAAACACAGGAATTTACCATTAGAAAAGCGCTTATTAAACGTTCATGTACAAATAAAACAAGATTCAATTAATTAAGTTTAATTGTATATTCACGCATTTGTTTGTCTCTAAGCCGCCGCTCAAGCAGCTGTGTGTAATAAATTTCGCAGAACATCTCTTCAAACTCAAACTCAAACTCAAACTCAAACATTTATTTATTCAATTAGACTACTATTTAGTAGCACTTTCGAATCGTCATTACATAGTATTTTTAACATTTACCACCGATTCGGAAAGCAGTATCTATGGAGAAGAATCGGCAAGAAACTCCATAGTTGCTCTTTTAAATAATGTCAATAAATTTACATAATATGTAACTTATATCTACCTAACTACATAATATGCCAAAGAACTGTCCTGTGGTGTTTACGCGACAACCCTCCATGGGTCTTTATCGTCCATATATTCCTGAATACTGTAGTACGCTCTCTGAACTAGTACATTTTTTATGTAAGTTTTAAATTTAGAACTACTAAACTCTTTAATATTGTGAGGAATTCTATTGTATAAGCGTATACCTTGACCCATAAATGAATTTTTAACTTTAGCTAATCGGAAAAATGGCATTTCAATTCTATTCTTGTTCCTTGTGCCATAATCGTGTCTATCTCCTACTCTTGTGTGTAAGTCAGAGCTTTTGTGTACATGCAAAATATTATTAAATATATACTGTGATGGTACAGTAAGGATACCAGTATTCTTAAAATGATCTCTTAGTGAGTCCCGAGCACGTAAATTATATATAGAGCGAATGGCTCTTTTCTGTAAGATAAATATAGTTTCTATATCTGCAGCCCTGCCCCACAGTAGAATTCCATAGGACATAATGCTATGAAAGTAGCTGAAATAAACCAATCTAGCCGTATCCTCATCGGTGAGATGCCTTATTTTTCGGACTGCATATGCAGCAGAACTGAGCTTACCTGCAGCGGTGTTGACATGGGCTCCCCACTGTAGTTTCTCGTCCAATGTTAACCCTAGAAATACAGTAGACTCAGTAGGATGCAATACCTCCCCGTTCAAGGTAATATCTCTGTTCAACTTTTTTACATTAGGAAGTAAAAATTCAACACAAGTGGTTTTTTTGGCATTTAATAATAAATTATTGGCAGTAAACCATTCAGATATGTGTAAAAGAGCACTGTTCACTTCGTCAACATTTGGGTCATGCCTATCCACATTAAAAATTAATGAGGTATCATCTGCAAACAGAACTATTTCACACCTATCCTGCAAATAATAGGGAAGATCATTGATATATACCAAGAACAAGAAGGGACCTAAAATTGACCCCTGTGGAACACCAATGTTAATTGACGCACCGCTAGATCGTTCTCCATTAACAACTACAGTCTGTATCCTATCATGCAGGTATGACGCTATGAGGTTCTGGGCTTTTCCTTTAATTCCATAGTGATTAAGTTTACGTAACAAAGTACAATGTTCAACGCAGTCAAATGCCTTGGAGAGGTCACAAAATATCCCTAGAGCATTTTTGGAGTTTTCCCATGCCTTATATATATGTGTTAGAAGTGCAACTCCAGCATCTGTGGTTGAGCGCCCCTTTGTGAAACCAAACTGTTTGGTGTGCAGTAAATTATTAGATGCAAAATGACTACTCAATTGGTTTAATATTAACTTCTCGAATACCTTACTTAATGTTGGTAAAATAGAGATAGGTCTATAATTGTTACAGTCTTCTTGATCGCCCTTCTTAAATAAAGGTATAACTTTACTAAGCTTTAGTAAATTAGGAAATGTACCATAGTCACAACACTTATTAAATATGGAAGCTAAATTTTTCGCAATATTTTCTATTATATTATTAACTAAATTTACGGACATTCCCCAAAGATCACAAGTATTTTTAAGATTAAGCGTCTTAAAGGCAGTAACAATATCATTAGCAGTTACGTGTCGTAATTCAAATAATGTACTGCACTCCGCAACATGGTCCCTCAAAAAGGTCTCTGCAAGTGCTGAAGACGAATTTAAACTATTAGTAATAGTAGCAGGGACACTACTGAAGAATTCTTCAAAAGCAAGCGCAACATCAGCACTTTTGTCAATAACCCTGTCATTATTTACAAGTTTTATGGTATTACTTGATTTGCTTTTACCCATTTCACCATTAATAATTGACCAAACTGTTTTAACTTTATTATCAGAGTCGCGTATTTTTTCTTTGATATACAAACGCTTTGCAGTGAAACAAACTTTTTTAAAAATTTTTGAGTAATTTCTAACATAACTAAGAAAAGATGGGTCTTTATTATATTGCTTCATACCATATAATTCATAAAGAATGTTCCTGCACCTATGTATACTAGCTGTCGCCCATTTACTAAATGGTAAATCCTTGGTAATATTTAAAGATTTAACTTTAAATATTTTTTCAAATTCTTTATGTACTAAATTAAAAAGATTTTTAAACATTTCACAAGGACTATTAGGATAGGATTGAACATTTAGTACGGGCAGGTTTTTATTAATATTATTCCTAAATTTATTAATGCCTTTTTTAGTTATAGGCCTAACATTAATCCTTTTAAATGTAGGTATGCAATCCCATTCAAAAACTACTTTCTGGCCACAGTGATCCGAAGTCAATGTATTGAGAATATTTTTCTCTAAACAGATGCAGTCACAGTATATATTATCAATACAAGTTGCAGAAGTAGGTGTAATTCGTGTGGGTTCGTTAAAAAGTTTATATAGATTAAATGACTGAAACAAATTAACAATTCGTGTAGCCGTTTGTGTTTGTAAAAGTAAATCAATATTAAAATCACCACATACTATAACTTTTTTTTTACTCCTGCTTAGACGCTTTAATATTTCTTCCATGACTGTCTCAAACATATTATAGTCACTGGAAGGGGGTCTATAAACGCAAACAATAATATAACGCTCCAGCTCCACACAGGACAGTTCAATGGTCCGTTCTACAGAAAGACTAACAATGTCAGTTCGTTCTTTACATTTTACACTATCATGTACAAAAATAACAGAACCTCCGTGAATAGCCTGTGTCCTAAAGTATATACTTTTTAATTTGTAATTTTCAATATTTACTAACGACTGACATTGTTTAAGCCAATGTTCTGTTACACAAAATATTTTAATATTGTTATCATTCAGAAACAATTCTATTTCTAACAATTTGCTAGCCAAGCCTTGAATATTTTGATGCACAATGGAAAAAGACTGCTTAGCTGTTGTCTTATATACTAGTTTAAATCTAGCTTAGGGCTAGATTGTCTGTCTACACTTAATCTAGGTTGATGTATAAAATTACTACTACATAAAATTATAGTAGATTGATGGTCTGATACCGAACATGTACCAGACTGGTTAATATTATATGCTATTAACATAGCAAGTTCACGCTTATATCTATATGGCAGATACACTGTATTCTTTGTCAAAGTAAAAGATTTAATACATGAGTTAATGTCAAAGTAAATAAATGCATCACGATGATGATTTGTTAGGTTATACAATTTTAAATTCATATAATGAATTAATCTATTTTGTTCTTGTGTTAAACCAGGTAGGTATGGCAAGGTACACAACATAAATTTACATTTAGTCTTACTACTAATATCTAACATTTTTTTTAATCCTACATCAATATCCTTATTATTTATATTTAAACTGTCCCCATATAATATAATTACAATATTATTCTTATTAAAGCTGAAATGATCCAGTGATTTGATTATATATTTAAATGAACTGTTAGGCGTACAAACATTAGTAACTTTAAGCCCTAAGTTGTTGAGCATAGCGCCAAATCCCTGACCAATATTATCTGACAACACAATTATTTCCTGCTTTGAAAGGTATTTAGTATTACTGGTTGTAATTGTGGTAGTGGGTTTAACACTATGTATGTCTGTGTAGTCAGGCTTATGGGGCGACGGTTGCTCATTGTCATTGTTTGAACACTGACATACATATTTATTGGTCAGCGACTCAAAACGATCCATATTCTCATTGCTCAACTTAATAAGATAATCTGCCTCTTGTATATGCTCGTTAATTTGCATTTGGGCAGAAGAGTATTTCTGGTTCACATCAGTTAACATTTGACTTAAGGAGTCTATCTTCTCCTTAAGTTCAGTTGTTTCTACATCATATAATATTTTATAGTATTCTAGATCCCTATGATATTTATCTAACTCCTGAACAAGGTTTTTGTTGTCTTTCTTTAGTTGAACTATCTTTTTTAAATAACTCTTTCTAACAATAGATTGCGTACGCTTGATGAACTTACTTATTCTAAGATATTTTTTTAACTTCTTATGTGAAGAGAAATTGATTTTTTTAAAGTTTATAGAGCCACTTAACTGTCCACATTCAATTAATTCATCATGAAGACTACTTGGTGTGTTGCATTGCCGCTTGGGATTGTCCTCTTGCGCTTCCATTAAGCTACATTCCAACTCAGCAATACGGCTAAGAGCTTTCTCATGGTCACTAGAGCACTGCTGGAAGCTGTCCACAACGTCTTGTAGGGCTTTGCACTTGTCTTCACTATAAATGTATTTCATGTGTAGTTCAGCCAGCTCGGCCTTAAGAAGAGAGTTCTTTTTTATAATTCCTTGAATCTCTAATTCACTTTCATCCCGCTCTTGTATGAGCTTTTCACATAAAGATTGTGAAGCTTTTAAATCATGGAGTGTAGCTTTTAATTTATTCTCCATGTCCTTAGCTACTGCCTTGCGGGTCAGCATGTTGTACTTTTAAGTTACTGAAACAGATGAAAGGAAATGTATGAGATAATTATTCCTGAATACTATTATGATAGAACTGAATGTTGATATTAAGTGATTAACGGTATGATGTAGTAAAGAGTAAAGAATAATATTGTCTGGGGCGATAAGTTTTTGTCTTCTAAATTGCTTCCAACTTGTCAAGCAAAGTGAGACGGTAACTTTTATGCCAATGTATTTATTGTGACGTAGCTCATTAAATATGAGCGGTGTTAGTATTACAAATGAATGTAGGTGTCGTTTATAATTAAATATGAAATTTTAAAACTAGTACTCCCCTGGTTTATTGGAGAAGATGTTTGAATTCGGATAACCGTTGACACGTTGACCTCCGCGTTATACAAAACGTTGCGTAGATCACATAGAAGGTGTGTTTCACAATTATTTTCACTTTTCTATCAATAAAATAGTTAATAAT
>CAJQZN010042147.1:0-31958 GCA_907164685.1 Colias eurytheme | reverse complement strand
TTATGATGCAGACATTTATTTAACTCATATTTATGATTTGGCTTAACCAACCGTTTAATTGACGAATTATATAACATTGTTTGTCATTTTTAGTGTCCAGTGCTTGCACATTACTAAGCATATTTTTTTGTACAACGGAAAGTAAATAACTTCAATGTAGCTTAAATTGACGAGAATTTAATAAAATTATAACTTGTCGGACAGCTTTTTTTTAATATTAGTAGTAACTAGTAGTAGAAGTGTAGTTATTAAATAGTTATAATACGACATCGTTTAATATGTGTCTAGTCTTTTAATTAAATGACTAGTTAGCTAGTTAGCTGCAACATTTACGACATAGTCCATATCAAAAAATAAGGTTACTTTGAAGGTTTAGAAATCAAGGCAAGCTGTTACTAATAGGTACACAATGACGCAAGAAACAACATTGAAATAGAAAATCTGGTTATCTTGTTAATTAGTAGAAGTGAATAACGAATAAAACGCACGCATGTAAAAAACAACTTTATTTCAATCACATTTACACAGCCAGCAAGGAGTTCACATATTTACTGTTATGTTTTAACAGATCCTGTTTAAGTTTATTAATCTCCATCATCATGTCTTGGTCGGAAGCCACCGTCTCTTGTATATGTTTACATTTTCTGAGAAATTCTGTTATAAGCTTCTGGCCCTCATTCGATTCGCGTGTTTCAACGGACGACTCAATTTCAAACAAATTTGTTTCCAGTTCAGCTTGTTTCGCCTCTGCATACTGCAATGTTAGATTAGTGATTAATATTTTACGTGTAAGGAAAACCGCATGATTACTTCTACAAATTTGCAACACAAAAAACCGAAATCTATACTAATATTATAAAGCTGAAGAGTTTGTTTGTTTGAACGCGCTAATCTCAGGAACTACTGGTCCGATTTGAAAAATTCTTTCGGTGTTAGATAGCCCATTTATCGAGGAAGGCTATAGGCTATATATAATCACGGTAAGACCAACAGGAGCGGAGCAATGCGGGTAAAACCGCAGGGCACAGCTAGTAGTGAATATAATGGAGGACAAACTCAACTGAAAATTTTGTCAAAATAAGCTAGAAACGCAGGACTCGTTATTTCAAAAATAGTTTATTTGCATAATTTAACTGGTTTATTAACCAGTTGTATTTAACCATAACATTTAATTTTTATCTGGGTCGAAAATATACAGAAAGAGGATCAAAATATATAGGATATAACTACATATTCTCTATATTTAATGAATAGATAATAATAACTAATATGTAAACTCAGACTTGCAAAACGTAACAACGTGTAAGGAAAAGTCTGTTTACCTACACCGAATCGGTGGATAGCTTTATGCAATAGTTATCAAATAAAAAAAAAATAGAATTCTATCTTAACCAAATTCCTTTCATATACATTTAGGTTATACCATCACAAAAACCATACCTGAATGATAGAATCCGGTAAATCAGCCAACTTAGCAACGTGTAATCCCAACGAATGTGTAGCGGGTCCGGGGACGATTTTATGCAAGAGTAACAACTGTTGGTTAACCACTGAGGCTTCTGCGTGCGAGTTCACTATCACATTTGGATGTAAGCTCGGCAGTCGAGTTAGTTCGTGATAGTGGGTTGCGAATAGACAGAAACATTTGCTTTCCGTTGCTAATTTTCTGTGAACATATTTTGAGGGTGAAAACTTGGAATTTTTTAGTTCTTATGGTTGATTTGGCAAATTTGTTTGCGTTCCAAGTGTTATAATGTCATTTTAAAAGGTTCATTTATTTATCGATGGTCCCATTTAGAGAAAAAACTTTTTAAACGTTTAAATAAACTACGAAAGAAAAATCCAGAAACAGAAAAAGGAGGCTGTCTATAATTTCTAAACCTTAATCACTGGTATTATGGAAAAATGATATTTTTCTGTTGAATAATTAAATTGCCATAAAAACATGTACCATTGTCAAATGTGTTAAGACAACGCAAACTGACTATTAATATACTATCATACAGTCCTATTGAATAAACATTTAGTCAAAATAAAATTAAAAAATAAACCTAGAAAAATGTTTGTTATATTGATTTCTTTTATTAATTTTAGTAACATACTCTGCAATAGCCCAGGCGATGCCGCAGCCCTCATACGTTGATGTTCCTCGACCGAGTTCATCTACAAGCACCAAGGAATCTGGAGTAGCGGTCTACAAACAATTTAAAACATTTATTTACTTATTTATTTATTCTTTATTGCTTGCTATTGAAAGTTACAATAAAACTTAATCTAGGAATACATTCAAACAATTGGCGGTTTTATCACTATGCAGCGATTTATAAAATAAAAAAATATTCTCATTGAATACACATAATATGTACCAGTCTCACGCCGTTAATTAAGACGATACACAAAAAAAAATCCACTGCTTGGTGGGCGGAGTCCAATAGCTCGCTATCGCGAACGCGGGTGTGCGCGAAGTCATTCTTGCAAACTCGCCGCGCTGCCGCTAGCCGACTCGGGACAAACATGTATGGAGTCGTCATACAGTTATAAATTATAATATTGTTATACATATATTTAATTTTTGATTTATTGGTTTTATTTTCTTGCTTAGAAACAAATAATCTTCTTTTTAACAACTACTTAGACATTATTAATAATTATTATTATTTCGTAATGTTTACTTTATTACAAAATAATACAGGTTATAAATAATATTTAAAATAACAAAAAATATTGTTACTCTGAAAAAATGAAATGGTACTCAATAACGCGGACTACTGAATTGATTTAGATAGAATTTGATGCTGACGTAGATATTACATCATGCCCAGAAATGAAAGGTACTATTTCTGAAAGAAGTTATAAACCCTAATTCTTCTCAGTCAAAGTCAAGAGTGGAAGATATCACTAATACAGTAAAACTGATACGAAACTTTGGATGTTAATTTGTATATTTTTTTGTTAGTTGTTACTTAATCACGTCAAGACTACATTACCAATTTTGATAAAATATAGCTAATTGCCTGGATTTACACATAGGATACTTTTTATTCGAACTGAAAACTTCTGTGGGATAAAACAGGATTCACGATATAACCTAATTCCACGCGGGCAAAGCCGCGGTCGGAATGATATTTTTTAAATAAAAAAATTGTTTAAAAAAAAAAACACAAAATATATTGACGCATGTATTTATTTTTTGCACTCTATTATAATTGTAATTATTCATTACAAATAATCAAAATAAAATAGCCAGAACAAAGTTAGGCCCTGGTAGGGTAGGTAGGCAGGTACAGCAATGTGAGACGAACACTGGCTTATTTATACCAATAATAATCCATACTAATATTATAAATGCGAAAGTAACTCTGTCTGTCTGTCTGTTACTCAATCACGCCTAAACTACTGAACCAATTTGCATGAAATTTGTTATGGAGATATTTTGATACCCGAGAAAGGACATAGGCTACCTTTTATTGCGAAATATGTACCTACCACGGGCGAAGCCGGGGCGGACCTCTAGTGTATTATAAACATTAAATTAAGTTTACTTTCTAACAACAAAAATACATAATATTAGCTAATGTGAAAACGAATCAACCAATCATCCCACAACAATGAAATGTGCACACAAATATTCACCCAAATCGGTTCATGTAATTAGGAGGAGTGACTGCAGCGCCATCTTCCGGGCCCAATTGTGTTTCCAGATCACCCAGGAACTCAATTTAATATACTTACACAAAATTTTTCGAAATGAAAACTCACATTACTATGTAAATATGAATATAAACCTGTTTTAGTACTAAGCAATTTCCCGCACAGATGTAGTAAGTATAAATGAAATAAATATCAACATCAAATTCTTTATACAACATACTTATCTACCACCTACTAAGAAATGTAATTCTTGAAATTTTTTCGTATTTCTTTTAAATATAATACTACTCCAATGAGCTCCTGTTCCATATTACATCCACCATACTTCCACTAAGTTAACCATGATTTTTTATTTCTTTGCACTTTGTTGCTTTTTGCTAAAAATGGAATCATGCGATAAAACCAGTAGAGCGTTGATAACATACATTTTTGACTGAATAAAGGTATTTACGAAGGAGTGGGTTCACATTGTGAACAATCAGTGGGTTTATTTTCCTTCTGGATTCCGGATTTATGAAAAGATTATCTATGCTATAAATGAAAAAATCTTACACATTCGTTATGTACTTAAAACAGGGGTACATATCAAACATCGTCTATACAATAATAAAAATACAATTATCATCAAATCTTATATATAAAAATGAATCGCAAAATGTGTTGGTAAGCGCATAACTCGAGAACGGCTGCACCGATTTCGATAATTCTTTTTTTATTATATTTCTTGAAGTACGAGGATGGTTTTTACGTAGGGAAAACGTAAATATGTACCACGGGCGAAGCCGGGGCGGACCGCTAGTTTAAAATAAAACCAACTTATTTCATTAATTTGTTCCAATTGTAAGCATTCTTTTTCCTCCAATCTTTATGTTTCTTCTTCTTATTTTCTTTATTGTCCCCATTTGTCTTATCGTGTTGTCACCCTTTGTTACGATTGCGCGAGCGACACAAGTTCCCCGTGTGACGGCCGTAGCGGGAATGACTCGCGCAGCGATCGGGGTAGGAAGGTACAGGGCGGCTCTCGCTATATTGGCTGGTCGCGCGCCAATTTCAAGTATTTCTTGTTTATTTCAAAACCATCGCATATTTCAAAATTCTAAATCGGTAGACGTATAGGTTGTATATTTTATAGTTAATATCCAAAAAGTCGTAACTTTACGTTTGTTATTTTGAAGATGCCAGAGATTAAAAAAAAATAACAATGAGAACTTTGTATTTTTTTTCTATCGAGAAAATATCATGGAATCATGTTTCTAAAACGGTAGACGTATTGTGTTACTATTGAACTTTCTTGTCAAGAATTTTCATCACGACAACTTTAATAATATAAAAATTACGAAGGTTTAAAAAGGGCCGTAAATGTTAGAAAAATTCATTCATCACCTTAATAACCTTTAGATGAGTTATTATGAATTTTATTATAATTTACATTGATACGTAAAATAATTATTAAATCACATTGTCTTTTAAATAAAATTTTAAGTTTATTACAATCCATACTAATATTATAAATGCGAAAGTAACTCTGTCTGTCTGTCTGTTACTCAATCACGCCTTAACTACTGAACCAATTTGCATGAAATTTGGTATAGAGATATTTTGATACCCGAGAAAGGACATAGGATAGGTTTTATCCCGGAAATCCTACGGGAACGGGTTTTTCTTTGAAAACGCGGGCGAAGCCGCGGGCGGAAAGCTAGTACACTATAAAATCTTACATTACTTTAAAGGCAACGAGAATATGCATTAACTATCCTACTAATTAGCATAATGTTATATCATAAGTTTACAACTGTCTTGACTTGAACATCTAATAGACAATTTTATACCCTCAAAATAGCAGCAGACTCGATCATTTCCATCATGAAAGTGCTTTGTCCCCTATCCTCTCTATCATTGGTCCCGACCCTAGCGCACAATGCCCTCATCAATGGGACATGGGCCATAGCCACTGGGACCAAACACCCTGTATGGGCCAATAATCTAAAAATTCATACCCTCAAAATAGCAGCAGACTCGATCATCTCCATCATGAAAGTGCTTTGTCCCCTATCCTCTCTATCATTGGCCCCGACTCTAGCGCACAATGCCCTCATCAATGGGACATGGGCCATAGCAGCGGGGACCAAACACCCTGTATGGGCCAATAGTACGGCAATACCGCATGAACGCATCCAAGTCGATTTACCACCCATATTCGCGCCTGTCACTATGTGCATGAGACATGAGTCTGGAAAAATATGTTTTAATGTAGGAATGTATTTTAGAGTAAAATCATAATGAAAAGGTCCTAGAAATAAAGACTTTTTATTAAATCTGTAAAATTTATATTTAAAATTTTCGAAAATAGACTGGTAGACTACAGGCCCATGTTGAAAAAATTATGGGTCATTCGAACCACCAGGTGACCTATCTAGAACGATATAAGAGCATAAAATAATAAGATTCAGCACTATGCCGACACTTGTAAGCTGTCCACCTGAGTGCAGATGAGAATTCGAAGGTACAGGTAGAGATTTTTTCCCCTTGTCTCCATGATTTTTGTACGGCGTTGCGGAGTAATGGATAAAAAGCAGTATAGAAATAGTATGACACAGATTCTGTACAAAATCAAATGACCAAATTTACCCCGGCAATTGTCGGAAAATAAAAATAAATTCCGACTTTGTGGACCACCATTTTTGTACGGCATCTGTGTCATTAAATACAATTCCACAAAAACATTTACAAAAAATGTTTATACCAAACATACCTCGTTTAAACACCACATCATTCGGTATATACGACACCCCCTCTTGCACTTCTAAGCACGGATGCCTTACTTCTTTTAGTACTAATTCGCTCAAACTGTCAGTAAGCACTGGCCGAGTGTATGGATACGGCGCTGTGGTGGCTGCTACAGCGAACGATACTAGCACGTCCAGTCGCGATATTATGTGAGACAGACAGAACAAACACTCGGAGTAGCCCGCTGAAAGTTATTGAAGTGAAAACTTCTTTAGCGGCGTTGGGTATAAAATCTTAATCTCGCGTCAGGACACGTGGCCTGATCGAAAAAGCGTAAGACGGATGTTTTTTTGTTTTTGTTTTAACCCTTATATTCCATGCATAAGACGGATACCATTCCAAAATATCAAACATGCTGAACGTTAATAATCAAGTTTTCACTTCTGCCGGCACTCCCGGGGTGCAACCCGTCTTTTTTTTTGTTTGTTTGTTAGGTTATGTATGGGGTATTAATGTCTAACATAGCACTCGCTCAAACTGTCAGTAAGCACTGGCCGAGTGTATGGATACGGCGCAGTGGTGGCTGCTACAGCGAACGATACTAGCACGTCCAGTCGCGATATTATGTGGGACATACAGAACAGACACTCGGAGTAGCCGGCTGAAAGTTATTGTTTTAGGTTATGTATGTTGTAGCGTGATATTATGAGTCTTGCCTTTAACACCAGTTATCTCAAACTCCCAGTAAGCAGTGGAACACACACTTGACTACAGACACTCGCAATATCCAGTTGAAATTAAGGATATGTTTGTAGGTTATTTATATCGAAGTTTTCATGTGTTCATGTGTAACACAAAAATATTTTACAATTCAAACTATTTCTGGTTAGCTTGTTTAAACAAAGTTAAATAGGCAACCAAGGAATGCTTGAAAGTTCTTATCTAGATAGACTTGTAAACTAATATAATAAGCAAATAGCCTACTCTATATTCAATTACAGACAGAAGCCTTGGACTACACAGAAGTTAAAAAGGTATAAAAAACATGCATTACAATAATTATTTCACAAATCTTTCGCAATTATTTATCTTACCTGCAATCCCAATGATTTCCGCCACAACCTTATCCTGTTCCTTCTCATAATTAGTTTTAGTCTGAACATAGTCTTCAGTGATACCTTCCAATTTACTGGTCTTGAATCTCACACCACCTTTAACCGCATCTATTATTGTGTACTTCTTGTTACCGCGGAGTGCTTGCTCTTCTTTTAATGTTACCCTAATGAATGGATTATTTTTATTAATTTTGGATTGTGAATTAAAACAACACAGATAATTAAATTTCATATTGCCGCCGCCTCGTCATAGGACATTCTCTAGTCTTTAAAAATTTATTATACTGACAGTCAGAGGCGGCTCGTCCTAAGGAGCGCTGATGCAGTAAACTCCCATAAATAATTATACTAAAGTTATACCTGCTCATTAATTTAATAATCAATATCACTATTTAAAATCTATAAAAATCGAATACTAATATCAAAATGAGTACCTTTACACATTACAAATAAAATACATCATTACATACTCTTGTTCATTTCATAAATAACGCGCGAAACGGAGCTTACGGAGCGCTCTCGATTGCGCTCCTATGAAACAACATTCAGTACATTGTCTAAATACGAAATCCAATAAGAGTGAAAGAGAAATTTCGCCACAGTCCTGCGCGTGAAACAAAAGATTTACTATGGAAAAATAGCCATTTTTGGAGCGCCGCTCTCACGCAACGTTGCCGCATCGCATGACAGCAGCAATTGCGCGCGACGTTGCCACTCCTATATTATAAACAAACACTATGGATACGCTCGCGAATGCAAATTCGGTGATTTGCTAATTATTCAGCACAGCGCTCTTTAGGACGAGCCGCCTCTGTTCTCAAGCATATCATAAATAACTAAAAAAGTACCTGAAATAAAATCCGTTCTGTGGATTATTTTCAAGCTTTATCGTCTTTCCTGCATCAAGTCCTAAATCATTAGCTGCTTTGTTCAACTCTCTATCTGCGGACGCCTGAATTTTTCCTAACTCTTTATGAAGGGTTTGGAGTTGATCGTCGAATGAGGGCTTTACCAGAAAATCACCTTAAAAATAATATAATATTACTGATATAATGCTAGTTTTAAAGTTAAATTAGTTAGCTGTGGCCAATAAATACTTGGCAATGAATAAAAAAATTGTACCGCAACGTTTTGAAATAACTTAAAATTATTACTAACGGTGCACTATTGATTTGGAATTCCAGCATTTCAAATGTACAAAAACTTGCAATATCTAATAAATTAGTAAAACATTAATAACTCAAAACTAACTTGACCTATTTTAAGGTCGATCTTGAAACTTGGGATTCCCGTCGTTTGTTATAATAGAAATTAGTACAAATGTATCAAAACAAACAAACAAATTATTAAACTGATTATTACAATAACTTTAAATAACCTCTGTCAACAGCATCCATATCAACTGTGGTTTCAATCATTTGTTGAAACTTATCTAAGTCATCATTGAGTTCAGATATTGGTTCAGTTAAAGACGAATGTACAGTCGGACTGTTTGATTCAGCGAGACATTGTAGTAATGCTGGCAGTCTTTGGATAGCCTGAAATATTTATACTATTACATTTTTTTAGCTAATATTGATTTTTTTTTAAACTTCTAATAAGAAACATGTGTATCACACTCGGTACTTGCAAAATATGTTTGTGGTTTGGCTAAGTTTACTTTTGATTTATATTGCAAGAATCTTTTTAGAGTATACAAAATGAAATAATGTCATATTTGCCGTATCGATTATTTACTTTTAAACAAATTTATTATTACAATCTTGAAACATAAGCTTTTCTACTTTGATTAAGGTTTGACTAAATTGGAAATCAAAATCTACTAAACATTTAAATAAATACATATTATAAGAATCAGTTGCAATAAAATATTTCTTACCTGATATATCTTATAACAATCATGTAAGTTAGCCTTCTTTCTTGTAAGTCTTCGAGCTAAACTTTGCAAATCAGGGATCCTTCGTAAATGGTCATCATGTAATGGTAGACGTAGTTGTGAATTATTCACAAGTAACTCTACTATGTCCAAGCGTTCGTTAATGAGATTTATATCGCGAAGCGGTTGACGCAACCATTGTGCTAAGAGTCTGAAAAAATCATTGAAAATTATTTATAATGCGACTTACAAACAACAATTAACAAACATGAAAAATTTATGATATTAAAGTAAGTTTGTATTTCATTGGATTAAAAGAATCATATTTAAAATATTCGACATCCGGTTCAATAAAAGGACATTCTTAAATTAACCAGAATCATCATATACTTACGTAAGACCATATTTTTTGAATTACATCATGATTTGTGGTTATCCCCTATTTTTCCTCATATTTATAACATTGACCTTTATAATTTCTTAAATTTGACCTTTATATTACTAATATTCCACCCGAGGCTACGCCTGCGTGGTCAACGGAGATTCTCATGGCCATTAAATATTTCACTGCGGAAAATAAGCTACATTTTCCGCAGTGAAATATTAGTCTGCAGCCTCCCTGACTATCTCCATCACAAAAATCATACAAAACTCATAATCATACGAATATTGTGCGAATGCACGGAGAAATAACTTTTAGCCACAGCTACTTCATCAAGGCAAAATTTCTTTGAAAAAATTAAGCATGTTAAAAAAACAGACGGGTTGCACTCCGGGAGTGCGGGCAGAAGTGAAAACTTGATTATTAACGTTGAACATGTTTGATATTTTGGAATGGTATCCGTCTTACGCTTTTTCGATCAGGTCACGTGTCCTGACGCGAGTTTAAGATTTTATACCCATTACAGAAAAAGTGCTCAACGCCGCTAAAGAAGTTTTCACTTCAAAAATATATAAAAAAACATACCTTTTTCCTTGTTGAGTACGACATCTATCGAGCAGCCCGTACAAACTGCGCGCAGGTGCGTGCGAAGTATCGCCTAGTTCGGGAAGTACGTTCAGTGCAGTTAGTGCCGCTGCGTCTAAGTGCAGGTAGCACTCTGCTTTTATGGAGTTTATACGAAATCTGAAATAAAAAAATACACAAATTAATAAATTAATAGTCTATACAAAATTTAATTTTTATTAAACTTAGATTTTTTGTCTTTTTGAAAAGATAATTTCGACTAAGTTATCAAGAAACCTACTGCAGATAACCGCATAAATATCATGTGCAATTTTTTCGCTCGGCTAGACTTCATGATATAGTGGAACGGATGTTAGGATTATAATCAAATATTAATATTTAGTAAAGAAAATTGAGAATAGGTTTGATATAAAGTTCAATTTTAATTTTATAAATTTAAAATCTTCCTGGTCATATATTTTAATTTTTAATGCCTAACAATAAAGATTTACTCTTTAAAAGATTATTGCAGATTAGAGCACGTTAATTAAGTATTTTTCCAAACACAATTTCTTTATCGTTCAGAAACAGTAACTTACTGGTTGATAATAACTAGGTCATCTACATGTTATTGCAATTAATTATTATTAAAAGCATCCGTATTGAAGTGTCTAGAAGCACGAGCCAATGTTATTAATAATAATTGTTTATAAATGAAATTATTATTATTATTGATCCGAATGTGTAGGCTTTATAATGAGATTTGTGACAATAATGATATTTTCCTATATAATTTGTATCAATTTAGAAATAAAATAGATATTAATTTAAATGATGAATAAAATTCAAGTTAACACTTATAATTAATTTTAATTATTTTTGTTATTTTAATTAATGAGTACTGATATATTGATAAAACATTTGACTTGATAATTAATGATGGTATGTAGTTACTGTATTCACTTTTTTATGTTATTGTAATGATTTAAATGTTGTGTGCAGTTTTAATTGGGTCGTAATCTTAATATTGTTTAATTTAGTAAGTTGATGTAAATGTTCTTGGATTATATCCTGTAACTGTGCCTTATATAAATAAATAAATAAATTAGACAGATTTACTTCCTTTATATTATGCAAAAGATAATTACGATTACCATCCATACAAGAACCTCGAATGAAAACTAGTTAGTTATTAGATGTAAGGTTAATCATAAACTAGTCACTCTAGTGCATTAATATTATAGCTTTAAGATTGATTTCAAACGCGATGAGTTAATTATTTACTTTATCTACTACTTTATTTGCAGTTTATAGTTACGTTTGGTGAAGTGGTTGTCCCATATATACCTATTTTTGGGAACATAATATTATGTATCACGCACCTTCTCTACGACAAGATAACTTTATCAGAAAATTTTGAAAAAAATGTACCTATTGTTAAATATGTAAGAATTGACAGAAATGCTTCAAAAATTTTAAATATGAAAAAAGAATCGTTGATACCGTAACTTACCTTCCAAAGTTAGTGCTATCAGTTAACAACGAAGTATATCTAATTGCCGCGGCGAGACTTGACATAGCTGAATTTAATGTAGTTTCTGGAAAAGCATTAGCGTCTTGTTGCTGATTATCTTTAAATTTGAGAAGCCTATTCAAATCCTGAATTACTCCTTCGGTGGAGAAATCAATTTTTTTTAACTTGGTCAATGTCACGTTCGCCCGGTCCATAACTTTTTTAAGCGCTTTGTACTGAAATATACAGGATGAAAAAGGAAAAGTAATTAATTGTTATAAAGCACAAAGAAATTTAGAGTTATGAATAAGTGTGATGTTATTTGAAAAATCACGTAATTCCGAGCCAATTACTTTAGCTAAAATAAACTACGAAGATAGCGAAATCGTAAATACGTAATATCCCAATAGGATGGAAATTTGATAAGTTAATAGGGATAAATATATAGTTAAGTTCAATAATTTAACAATACTTCAATTTTATCTAATTTCATAAGTCATATTCAATTCTAAAAATTAATTTCTCACATCATCATTTTCGGTTTGTGGCACGAGGCACTCAGAAGGCGCCATTTGTACAGTTATAGTTTCCAATTGAGTAAGCAAATCGTCATCTGTAAATTCCGATACAGACATCTGATATTCATTCGCTTTTATACACGCTACTCCTAAAAGACGACCCTGGAATATAATAATGTTGAAACATCATCATGTTAACTTGGAAAATTATATTTAAAATTTAAATATTTTTAATAAGATGGTTTTCGTGGGAATAAAAACTATAGAAATATGTTACTAGTCGCTCTTATATAATATATCTACACGGGATATAAATGAAAACTCATATATGGCTCAGCTTATAAACACTAATAGGGTTTTACATCGTTATGACGTGATTTTCAACGAATCTGCGCTGGAATTTACTGACTTTATGGTTGTTATTAATTTATATTAATGTATTACATAATAATTTAAAGGGTGAATGAGCTGTGTAAATGTTTGGTGAAAGGTCAAACAAACGAATTCTAGCTATTTATCATTATTTTCCTTAAGTTTTTTATGAATGGGTAAAATCCTTAATATTGCGGTTAGCGAAGGTTAGTGAAGCCTTAATTTTTATTGCATAATTTTCTTTGAAAGCAAGTTATATAGAGTTTCTTGATGATTCGATATTACATCAGGCAACAGTAACATTAAAACATACGTTTACTTGATAATAGAAAAAAAATCTAATAAAAAGTCTAAAAAACATGACAAAACAGGAAAACCAATTTAGTTCATATTATTTACCCATATAAAATCAAAATAAAAATACCAGAATCTAACACTGAGAAAAATATCTTATTCTAAGAAAGATAGAAGCAAAAGTTATTATTGTGCATTTATTTATCTAAACACTGTTCTCGTAAATCCGTAATTTTTGACATCGGGTCAAGATTCAAGCACATACGTATCTGTATTATCAGTTGTCATGGTCAAGTTTAAGATAGTGAAAATACGTTGACCGTATCGCTTTGGTTGTTTTAGCCAGTATTTACTAATATAGAAATGATTTTAATTGTATGAACCATTATATGGATATGTTATGTTGGAATTAATTACTTAAAATAATTAGAACATCTCTTCCCATTTCACTATTTCTACATATTATTAAAATACGTACTATTAAAGATTTCCATATTAAATGTATTAAATTTTAAAATTTTAATTTCCTTTTCTATTTTTCAATAAGTTTTAATATGTATAAATGATACATATATGGTTTTATTACAGTGCAATCGATTTTATTGTGTTATTGTTTATATTATAAGCTTGTTAAAAATAAGTTATGATTGAAGATAACATTTTCTTCAAACCAATTCCTTTATTCAAAGTTTAGTGCTAACTTTAATTGAATTTATAATCAAGGAAAACTTGTATCAGCTTTAAACTTATAAGTTATAACTATTAAAATACCTTAGTAACTGCATCAGTTTTGATATTAACAGACATTAAACAGGGTCCATTATCGTTGGAAGATCCAAGACCTTCGCCCAGTACTTCTTCAAGCTGTGAGAGACATCCTGGTGACCCTTTATACTTTAAAAACCATTCATTGCCTTTTGTAGACCCCTCGGACACATATATTTCCACTCTGTAGCGACGTACCTGCATTTTTAACACGTAAATCATACAAAATTTTATTTCTATAGCCAAAGGTTTTTGGAGAAAAGAGCTTTTTGTTTTTTGAGCTGATTGCGTTTTGTAAAATTTCGAGAAAATCGGATAATCTGTATTGAGGTTAGATTACAAATTACTGGTTGGTATGATTGGTTCGCTTATATCATCGCAGCTTATATCTTTAATCTGCGTAAGTCAAGAATAAAACAATATCTCTAATCCTTCAGATAAACAAGAAAATATTGATTTCATGGTGTTTTGGGCGCACTACGCAAATGATGATTACGAAGGTCTATAAGTTATTCATTTATTCAAAAAATAATAAGTTCCCAGTATTTCATACATTTCAATCTATTGTATCAGAAACGCTTTTTGTATGATGTTATATTCTTATACATCTTATCTTAGTTTGTTTTAAGAAAACCATCACTATGCGGGTCACAACAGTTACACTTAAAAAACATTGTCATTTGTATTGATAACAACACTGCGGCACGAGTATTAACAACGAAAAAAATAAACATTAATTGATTAAATTGGAAATAAGGTAAATGTAAATAATAAATTAACATTAATTTATACAAAATAAATTTAATGTAACTTTATTTTGTATAAATTGAACTCTTCGTGAGTTCAATTTGAAGAAGATTTTATATTATAGCTCTGAAGATAAACAAACAAACTAGATTTCGTAATCTATACATATAATAAATCTGTAGAAGGGTCAATTCTGTACATTGAAAATATTGAAAAAATAAATAGCAGGGGGTGTTACTGGATCGATACCAAACCCAAATATGTGATTAAAAAAATTTTTGTCTGTCTGTCTGTCTGTCTGTCTGTCTGTCTGTATGTTCAGGCATCACGTAAAAACTAACGGTTCGATTTCGATGAAACTTGGTATAATTATACCTTATTATCCTGGGCGTAAAATAGGATACTTTTTATCCTGGAAAAATACGTAAAAAAAATTAATCTTAATTTTTCAGTTTTATCCATAGACGTTGTTCTGTAGAACCGCGAACACACGTTGCGTATTATTATAGGCCTAGCCGTATTTGGGTCCAATAGATATTTATAAGATGTCATTGTCAGAGTTACTCAAAATGGAGAAATAAACCATCCACGCGAAGACCGACATCCGCGCGGACGGAGTCGCGGGCGGAAGCTAGTTATAATTATATTAATTGAATTACTTACCAGTAAGAGTTTCCGAATCAATATTTCAAAGTTTCCTTTCGAAAGCACGAGATAATCCAGGCGATTGGGTTCGATACCCATTTTCTTGATATTGGATATTGATGAGAACACCTCCCTCGCCGCAGTTGTTGCGTCCGAGCCATGAACACTGTAGTAATCATTACGATCGAATATTCTTACTGTGGTAGGTGGTTTCTGAAAGTGTATGCAATAATTTCAAACTTTGGTATTCAATTCATATATCAACGAATAGATATGAATGACATGGATATGAAAAAATGTATTGATATTTTTCTTAAACCAATGAGTATGAAACATTTTCCTTCTTGATCCCTACTACATAAGAAGACCGAACCCAGTTGCCCGGCCCCTTCTGTTTTACACGTTAATCATCGTACCAAGGACAGTTCCAGTTATACCCGACAATATTCATTTTCATTTCATGTTTTCTTTGGTTTTGGTAAATCCGCTCCTACAGGAATTTTTTTTTACCAAATCCGAATTGATATTTATAATTTTATATGCTTCATTTTTCAATAAGCGTGAATATATAGTTTATTTGATACCGTTTTTTTCTTGATATTATTTTCTTACTCAGGTCAGATGGACATACAAACAACATAAATTAATTATAACTCTCTCTGTTTTTTATCCTTGATTGAATGACCTACATAATAAAACAGGAGCAATGTCACAGTATCAATAAAGATATATTAAGAATAAATGATTTATTATAATAATACAGGAAAAAGTTGCTGCGAGGTTACAAATTTTATAAAATGAGCATATTTTGGAGTATGTAGATACGAAGTACCTATGCCGTATACTATTTCATGGGTAAATTGGTTAGTGGTAGGTACAAGCATCGGGACCTGGGACTTTAATACAAGACAGTCGTCGAGCGTGCAAATAAATTAAACAGATTTTTATTTATTTATTTACAAACTGTTCATACCTATTAATAAGCAGTCATTGCTCTGACTTCATGACTAGACTGGGATGTCGTAGAAAAATAATAAAAACGATATACATATGTATAAATAATTAATTGATATTGCTGCATGTACGTAATAACATCCGCCTGGCTTATTGTAGATGGAATTTAGCCAAAATCTCACAGGATTGTTCCCTATAGCCCCGTAGTGTTTCTGCTATGGTAACAAAATAGGCTGAGTTAACGCTCTGAGATTTTTTAATAAATTAAGGAAATATTGAACTGTATATTTGAACACTTTGTGTTGTAATGCTTATTAATAATCATACAACATGATTCACTTCAAAACAAACACTGGAGTAGTTATGATTTGAATACAATGATACTTTCGATGTTTTAAGATTGAAATATAATGAACACCACGCTAACAAAATTATTAAAGTATTGACTTGGGTCAATTTAAAGTTTTGTTAATTTGAAACAAAACGATTAGTACTCTAGGTATTGGATTTTCATAAAGTGCTAATAAGATTCAATCTAACGTAGGTGGTTTGTAATGATTCAGGTGTCTGTCTGTCATCACAAATATTAATAAATATGTTGTCATATAATTCGACAAGTGCGACGTTATGCGGATTGTCGTATTTTGCATGTCCACACTTCTGAGAATAAAAGATCAGTCATGACCGGCCAGAGGGTTATCTCAACGAAGATATAATATTAAAAGCTAAATAAATTGAAGTCTCCATCGCAGGCAATGTCAGTGCGTTCAGAAAAATACCTCGGTGTGTTGGTCTCTAGTAGTCTCTAGTAGTTATTTGTGTTGTATGGTGTATTGATTTCAAATGTAAGTTAACATTATAATACTTTAATATTTTTTTCATAAACTTTTAGGATAAATATTCAACAATTAAGTAAAAAAATATTATGTTGCGATTGACTGAATTTCTTTTCATGTATGATGTTAAATACATTTTCGTTTTAAATAATAATTATAATAAATAATAATTAACTAACATTAAATTATATGTTGTAGGTACATATAAAATAAATTGATATTTTTTAGTACGTCGCATTTAATGTAGGTATTCAATGAAATAGTTTAATTTTATCAATTTAATTTAATTAGTTATCTGAAAATATCTTATACCGCCATATAATGTACAAGTATGCAACAGTTTATAATAAAATTGTAAGATATACAATTTTTATTAATATAGTGATTTAATAGTAAACTTGACAATATATTTGTTACAGACTCTGATATATTGGTCCACAATGTGGCGCCTATTAATAATCGCATCTGTTGCGGTGGTAGCTTTTGCTAGACCAGAGCTATATAAAGAGACTGAAGACTTCCAATATTCAAGGAGTTCATCAGATGATGGCGATAAATCCGGTTTTTATGGGGCTCGCCGTGGTAACATGGGAGGCAATTACGAGAGGGCACACAATATGGATGGCTTAGCGCAACATCAAATGAGTACGGCCGTACGTCAAGTTGAAGGTGAATTGGGCGAAGGCGCTAAAACAAGGACTGGCAGCGTATACACTGCAGCGAATTCCAGGGGAATATTTGGATCTGGACACTATGATTTGAGTAATCTTAAGGGAAGAAATTTTGAGGAGAGCGAGTCATTAGGAGCTTCCCATTCTTCTTTAACATCTCAAAACACCGGATATAGAGGACACACATATTCAGCAGCGCAAAATGCTGGATACAGCAGTGGTTTTACTAAAAGCTCTAGACTGCATTCAGGTTATCAAGCTGCCGATTATTCAAATGAATTTGCACAAAAAGAAAATGCTCATGCACAAGATTATCAAGCAAACCGACAATACAGTTACGGAAATCAAGAGGCTTCTGGAAGTGACTTAAAATATTATTCTCAAGTTAGAAATCAGGCTCAAAACCAATACGATCACAGGCAATCAAATTTGCACAATACGTATGATGCTAATTTATATGGCAGACAACCAACTGAGTTGCCCATAGTGGATTTGCAGCCACGTCGTATTTATGTTGTTCCCATCAAATCCCAAGATGTTGTTGCATATAGCGGTAAATCCTATAATAAAAATAGTATTGATAGTGAAGCTGAGGTGTTAGATGGTTCTAGCGGGCGGATTTACATACAACCTGTAAACGCACCGAAACATTACGAATCATCATACAGTTACCGCAAAGAATGGGAAAAACACAATTCGCAGCCCGTAACAATTATACCAACGGACAATCCATTCCCGAAAAATAGTGAACTATATGATGACGCACATTTGTTACAAAATGCTAAGAGCCAGTTAAGTACATCAGATATAAGCAATGCACACTCTAGCAGTGCTAATCTTGCTCAAGCAAATAGTTACATTGCCAACACAAAGTCATCGTCACTGAGCAAATCAAGATATTCTGAATCCCAAACTCAAGGTTCGTCCGCAGCAGCTCTTTCAAATGCTTACACACTTGGTGCACACAGAGCCCAACAGGAAAACGCAGTTGATGCTAATAAAATTGTTGAAGATTTAAGCACTAAGCCGAAAAGTTATCATTCTTCATACTCTTATCACAAATCGTGGGAAAGACGAGGAGATCCTTATGTAATTAAGCCAGTAGGTGGTGACGTTGCCTCTCAAAGGCTTGTATCTGCCTCTAACAATCAAGATGCTTTTTCATCTCATCAATATGGCGCTCAATATAAACAGGCTCAACAAAGGTTCACCCAAGACGGTATTGATTGTGATTGTGACGAAAATGGCCACATTCGCGTAGCTCGTTCACCCGATCCTAAAGCATATTACAACGATCAAGAGCAAGAGCAACAGTTAGAAGCTTTTCAAGATATGAGCATTGGCCAACAGGTACAGAACAAATGGGAAAACTTAGAAGATTTGGGTCAACAAACCCAACAATTCGGACAATTTGGTCAAAACAAATGGGACAATTTGGAAGACTTGGGTCAAAAAACACAAAACCAATGGGATAAGACCGAAGATTTTGGCCAGGCTAGTCACAATCAATGGCCAAATCAAGAAGATGTGGGTCAACAAATTCAAAATCAATGGGGCGATTTACAAGAACAAGGACAACAAACACAGAACAAATGGGACAATCTTCAATTCTCAGGCCAACAGATACAAGATCAATCGGAAATACATCAAAATATGGGACAGAGAGTCCAGAATGAATGGAATACATTACAAAGCTTTGATCAGCAAGCACCAAGTAAGTTAATTTAGTTTTGTATAAATTTCGAATGAAGACTGCCAATGTTCTTACTATAGTCGAGCCAATTTAATAGGCAACATTTGACGTCTATCAATTTTATCTTCGAAGAGAGGTAACCTGCTTAAAAACATCGATTAAAGTGAATTAATCGATACGGATTTGAAACATTTGTAAATCGAATTTATTAATTTATGATGATTTTTGTTCACAAGTAATCAATGCATTCGATTCTAGATGTCAGATCTCGATTTTTAGAGTAACATCTCTGGTATTTAAAAAGAAAAAAGGTTTATTGACACAAAATTGTAGCGACGTCAGTTCTTCAATTCAGAAATTGTTTATTATGTTTAGAATGGTTTATCAGTAAAATGAAATCTTAAAATTACTTGTATCGGTCATTATTATTATAAATATGTAATCGTTATTGAAAAAAGTTAAGCAAATGTGCAGATCTAACAGAAAGAAATATCATGTTATTCTATGTTGTCGTTACTAGGTTACGTTGTTTAATTTTGTTGAACTGTCAAATGTTACCTATTAAAATGACTCTACTATAATGCTTTTAATTATAAGATAATTGTTATTGTGTTTGTCTTTTAAATTATAACAATTAATAGTATAATATGGCATTTCATTTCTAACTTCACTATTCATATTTAACATAATATATTGGTAACTAACCATTTTTTGTAACTAATAAAATCTGTCTATCTTTATACAACAAAATTCATAATAACACCTTTTTATTAGGTGATATAACACAACAAACTCAAGATGACAAATTTGAACAACACTTTCATGAACAATCGGCAAACGAAGATGATCTCACGTCTATACCAACAACAAATCAAAATAAAATTGATAATAAACATAATTCAGAAACTCAGAACTGGAATGTCATAAATAATTTCAATACAGCACAGTTGACACATTCTTTTGATCAAAAGGAAACAATGACAGAGCAAAAAGATGAAAAAATTGACCAGCAAAATCAATTTTGGAACGTATTCCAGGAAAATTACCCTGATCAAATACTCACTGATCACACCTTGGTGCATGAACAAGCACAACAATTTTATAACAACAAAGAAGTTACCAATAATAATTACAATACAGGTTACATACAAACAGACCATAAACATGATTCTTTTCAACAAAATCATAACCAAAATACTCTTACAAGTAGTTTGAATGACGAAGATTATGATGCTTCACCCCTTTTGAATTTATGGAACAAATTAGATAGAATAGAAAGTTCCCTTAAAAATGATAGTTCCGAACAACAACAATCATCTCTATCCACACAATCATCATATCACAGTTGGGATAAATTTGATGGGCAGCATACACAAAGTGCTCACGGCGACAGTGTTTCTAATTTACCTGCTTCTAATGATATACAAAAAACCTCAACAACAGAACATCCCCACCATGAGAAAGAAACAACTACATACAAAATATATACACGAAAACCTACTCAAGATACATATACTACACAAACAAATATACCAAAATATGTTCCTCAACATAGTACTATACCTCAAGGTCCCGTTGATATTGGGCGTGGGGATATTGGAGCAGAAGAAACAATAGTAGATGATACAGATAATACAGCTATACTTATTCCTAAATTCCCTACAAACCTATATAAAACACCAGAAGAAATAGAATCTTTAAGTCTGACAAATGAACACCAAAACAATAACGATTATCATAGCTCTCACAAAGAAAATACTGAAACTCAAAAAATCGAAGAAGGAAGATCAATACAAAAAAATTATCAAGAAAATAATTATGTAAATAACCTACAAGCAGAAACCTCATCTACAACAGTTAAGTACAATAAATTAATTGGTAGTAGTAGTAGCACTCAGAAGAACTTTGATGAACTGCAAAATATGCATACTAATATTATCAACAAAGAGATCTTAAGCCAGAATCAAGAAGTTACCAATAAACAAAATGAAGAAATTTCACAGTTTGATGACAATCAAAAACTTCTCGGTAACAACTTCGAGAAAGCTACCCTAGAAATTGAGCAGCAAAATATGGATCAACAATTCGAAGACTTTAGTCAACATTTACAGGGATCATTGGACTTAGGGCAGCAACAACAAAGTTCTTGGCAGCCCTCTGATAGTTTTGACCAAAGCTATGTGCAACAACTTGAAAATTTTGGAACATTCAGCAATGATGATAACCAACACAATCAAGACCAAACAGTGAGTCAAAATTTACAGGGATCTTTAGACTTAGAACAGCAACAACAAAGTTCTTGGCAACCCTCGGATAGTTTTGACCATAGTTATGTGCAACAACTTGAAAATTTTGGAACATTCAGCAATGATGATAACCAACATAATCAAGATCAAATGGTTGACACTTTTGAAGTTAACAATCAGTATAAAGGCGAACCTAAGGAAGACCCAGATTATTTTAAGCCAGCAAGTGAAATTCCCAAAGAAGGCAGGAATCAATACATTAAGCCAAATAGAGAGCCTGAAGAAGAACCTGCTCCAGTGTTTGAGGAGTCACAAATAAGTAAAAAAGTTGCACCTCAAGTAGCTGTTCCAGAGAAAGATGCAATTGCTACTACAGTTGAGGTTCCAGAAGAAAAGTCAGGTTTTTGGAAATCTATAGGTAGCAAATTTACTAATGCCAAAGAAAGTGTAGTATCTTGGTTTAAAGGTTAATAAATATTAGGTATTATTTTTTACATAAAGAATAATTTTATAAATATAAAGTAATTTTGTAACATGTAAGTTAAATTTTTACTTACCTCTGATAATGATGTGAAGTATTTGATGAATGCTTGTTGTTTGACTGAATCTGAAAGAAGAAAGTTTTATATGCTTTATTTATACTTACTAGCCTAAGTATTTTTATGTACAGTGGTTATAAAAATTAAAGATATTTTATTATTTTTTAATTCCAACATGTTTATTTTTGTTAAACCTTTAATACCTATGTAAAATAAGTTATACATTGAAAGAATACACTCTCATAAGAAAATAATATAACATTTCTAATGTTTTGTTTTATTAACTATTTAATCAAAACAAAATAATAATTACTGGATAGATATTGAGTTTGGATTTAAATGATGCTAAAAAAATTAGCCAAACTGGTGGAGTCATTTTTGAGTTTTATGCTTAGCAACACATTTGGCTATTCATTTTAATTATACAAGACAATGTAAATATTTGTACAATTTTTGTATTAAACTAACATGGACAAAATAGACCCATAGCATAGTCAACAATTTTATTTGAATGGTGTTTATTTTTTTATTTTAACTATATTTTTCTCCATGTATTTTCAACATACTTATTTAAGTTATTCAATAAAGTAGAAAATTAAGTGTTTCGTAACCGGGCCGGTAAATTTTTCCTGAGTCCTGGTCTCTATCCAGCAACACTAAAACCACACCTTATATACGTACACTTATATTTACCTGGACAAATTCTTATTATATTTCTTCTTTTTTGTTCTAATTCAAAGTACTGTACTGCTTGTTCACAATAAACTCAAATTACCTTTGTATTGTCAATTTAATTGTTTTCATTGATGGATAGTATGATTCTATAGGAAGGAAGCCATGGGCGAAGCTACATGCGGTAATCTAATAATTTTACTTATCTTCGGTATACAGTATGTTCCAAAATTCAAAAATTAACCAAATTATAGGCATATTCATAACTACATACTCGAGAATAAATAAAATAAAAGTTTCTATGTAAAGATTTTAAAGTCATTATGGAGAAAAAAATTAAGTTCCTTTGTTCATTCGAAAATTGTCACCTCTTAATCATTGAGATAATATTACTATTTACTACATATGGAGGCGACAACACGAACAAAATCTGTGCGCCATTTTTTTGCTCTAACTAAGTTTAAAAATTATTATCTAGTTAGGTACGTCTACATACCAATGAAAAGTTATGTTAGTCACTTTTCTGTATTATTTGTGCAATATCGTAACACACACGAAGGCATATTTGATGCGTTTCACTTTAAAACAAATAAAAAATGAGCATGCAGTTAAGCCATATGGCTTATGTTGAGCGGAACATAAGTGATGTAGGCGGTGTCATCTCCGTATGTATATCTCAATGCTCTTAAGACATATTTAACTAGGTACCATGTCTACAATTTTACTAATATTTTTATGGGGAACTTAAGAAAGTAGTACTGCTGACTGCTCTCTTAAATAAACCTTAGAAAAAACCAAATCGTTTTAACACAAAAAAAATATATATATATTAAAGTTACAATTTTGTCCTGAAATTTTGAGACTTTCTATAAGTAATCTACTTTCACTCATCGTAATGTAAAAAATTTTTGGTCAGTGGTCACAATAACAGCAAGATTTATTAAAGTTCGAACTAAGTTTTTCAAATACATAGTAGAATGCTGTTATTTTTACCAATAGGATACTGATAATATAAGTTATATAAAAAGGAATTCTTACCTAAATTCAAAGCTTGTATTGGTTGTAACGAAGACATTTTTTATTTCCAGAGAATTAACTTCCTGCTCCTTAGTCTACAAATTATTTTTATTTAAAATAGCTCCAGTGATTTACAGCTTATCTATTTCTATTTATTCAAATGTTCCTAAAATTACATGCAAAATCCATAATTCTCAGTATTCTTTCTAACAAAAAACATTTTTCAAATAAAATGTCAAAACAAAATTTGCGGGAAAGTCCATAGATAAAACATGTAACTTCACAGCGACCACAGAGTTACTTGAGCTGTCGTCAGTCGTTTATTATGTGCGTACTTAGATCATTAAGTAATGTAGTTACTTAATGATCTACTTCTATGTACTTCTACTACTATCTATGTACTTAGATCATTAAATAATGTAGTTACTTAATGATCTAAGTGTGCGTATAATGCAGCTAATCATTGAACTTGACTAATAATTTAATTATCTAAGCACTTTAAATCTTTTAAAGTGAAACTTTTATTACATCGTCTCAAACTTTTTGGTCTGTGTAGCGCATGTCGCGTGACGGTCGGCTGCAGAGTAGGTTTAGGTTTTAGCATAGAAATCTAAATAACAAGACACTAGAAGTCGTAAGCGTGCGTGACCTTGTCGCCACTCAGGTGATTTTCACATCACCAGTGCATTCGTCACTGTTCAGTTGCTCTGGAGACGTATGAGTGTATACATGGTGTGTTTCAGCAATTCCCATTGCGGAAATTCTTCCACAAGTTGTAATTATACTTATAAAGGAATAATATTTCATCAGAAAATATTTTTTTTTAGAAATAATGCCGTTTTTCCTTAAAATTATAGAATATTTACAAGTATAGTACGACATAAAAGAGATGAAATTAATTATTTTGGAACTAATTCGTTTTTCATTACCTGGCAACCCTGAATTGGCAATGTAGCTGTCAAGTTGAATAAAAATTTGTTGTTTTTTTCGTGAAGTGGAGAATTATTGAGATAAAATTGTTATTTAGAACAAGAAATTTATATAAAAAAGGAGACATCATGAAAAAGGTTAAACGTAGCGGTGTCCGTGATGTGGTGTATAAAGTTTTTATTCGGTGTTTGTCCGAATTTCAAGCTGGAAATTTATTGACTGATTTGGAAAACGTTTACAAACGTACAGCAGAATATACCGGTGAGATTCCATTTATTTTTGCTCAGTACTACGTAAAATAGAATATTCCATTAGTGACGAGTGTTTAATGTATGTATGTATGGCGATTATTACGTTTTCGCAATTTAATTTGAGGTTATTTGTATGTAAACAAAAACTAGTTTTTATAGTGCGACCAGCACAATTTGAGTCAAGAAGTTATATCCCATCCAACCAGCCTCAAATAAAGTACCTAGTTTAGATTTTACTACATAGTATAGTGATAACTGTTTTCATACAGCTATCTATCTATTAATCAATCAAACCATAAGAAAAAAAATCATATTTACTGTATCATATTTACAGATACTGAAGATGCCCCGTACCCTCTTGCCAGTACTTCGAAACAGAGTGATGATCAGTCCTTTGAAGGAGTAGAATATTTAGATTTTGATGAATTATATTAATGTACAAAATTTATCTACAAAAAAAATAAAAATATGTGGTTTTCAAATCGCCTTGTTTTTTTCTACCCGACGGACCCAGAAAGAGGGTGTTTGAGCTGCATGTATGCTTGTTTGTTTGTATGTTTGATTCTTTGTGCGCCTCTGCAGTCTAAGCACTTGACCGATTTTTATAAAATAACTAATTCCAAATACATTTAAGTAAAATTTGACCTAGGTAGGTCAATTAAAATACTAATGTATTTTTGTCTTAAATTTACACTATTGCTACAATGAAACAATTATAACGGTTTAAATCGCGGTATTTATTTTAGATTATATATACAGATTTTTGGATTTTTATTCTATAGTATCAAGATCGCTTGCGTCGCAGTATCAGTGTTGCTATATGAGCGACGGTGGCGCCCTCATTTATTTTCATCTCTTTTGTGTCGCACTGTATTACGAGTGTCACCATAGTAATCGACATAACAATGAATGACACAGTCGACCATTCTTATTATCACGTTTGTTCGTATTGGAGCAAAAAGTCTCATATACTTAGGGATGTTATTCTAAAATAAACCGTAAATTCGTGCGTTAGGATACATATGCAAAAGCTTAATTTAATAGTTAAGTTAGTTTTCACTAAAATCAAGCTGTCCAATAAAAGGCATAGTTTACTTGTGTGTACTGTTTAGCTTTCGGTTTGAATGTGTTGATTTTGGCGACAGCGGTTTTCATACAAATTATGACATTATAGCACTTCTATGTGTCTTGTTATTTAGATTTCTATGGGTTTTAGGTAAGTTTTACTTTTACCGTGGTTTCATAAAACCACACAACATTTTTTATTCTCTTAGAGCTAGCGCGCACCACGACTTTATGCAGCGTGATTATTTTATCGCAGAAATACAACGTATGAGTTACTATGACAATGCGCGCACATGCGAATAAATAATCGCAGCGATTTTAAAATTTGTCACATTTTGCTGCGACTGCTCGCGACGCGATTGTCGCGAAAATGAAATGCAGAATATGAAATTGTATGGTACCGCGCGCACTGCGATCATAAAATCGCACACTCGGGCCCGGCCGGCACTTCACTTGTGTTTCGTCTGTCCAACAGTAAACATCATAGTGTTATAGGTATTGTTTGGTAAACATAAACTCAGTAATCTGTCAAAAGTTTGAATTTATTTATTTATTTAACACTTTATTGTGCAAGAAACAAAATATACATAAAGGTTACAATAATAAAAACAAAATAAAAAAGCACAAAGGGTGGCCTTTTGGCGGAATTTTCATTCTATAATAGTCAAAGAATTTTTTGGGATACATCCATATCAGAAATATATACCATACATGGAAGTTCATTGTATTTCTGATAAAAGAAACCTTTGACAATTTTATCTGCTGTAAAAGGATGAGTCTAGTATTGACGAATTTTCTTTTTTTTCTTCTTATCCTCCGAAGTAGTAAATAAAGACAAGCAACTTGTACGAAATCCATGATGAAAGTGAGTAATGATCACTATTAAATTATCGCTGTGCGCGCACAGTACTCTCTGCGATTTTCTACAGCGCGATTTTGAAATCGTGTCGCAAAAATTAAAATCGTGGTGCGCGCTTGGCCTTAAGTACTATAAAAAATATCCGTACACAATAGGCATGACGACAATATCCTTAAATGATCGAATTAGTGTTTTTAAGGGAAAATGTATAATAAATAAATTAAAAATAGTGACTTAGAAATATTAAAAACATTAAGACCACAGATTAAGACACATTAAGATTAACGAGATTATCAATAAAATAAAACATTGAAATTCTGCAGTCGGCCATATTGACTGAAACACGCGTGACGTCACGTCTATGTAAACAACTTCGCGTCAGGTGTATTTTGTTGTTAAGAATATGTTGAGAATACGCATTTTTATTTATTTTCTATTTTTTCACGTATGCTTTATCGACTCAGAACAGAAATATAATTGCGAATTAACGAATATGTGGTTCGGGTTTCTCTGCGTCAAATTCATACAATCATTTCATATTATTTTCTCGCTTTAAACTATTACTAACACTTTTTTGGGTATTATTTTTATGTAGTACATTACGTACATTGCAATACTGCACACCACTTATTAACTTTGAAATTAGATTCTATAACACTTAATAATTAAATATTTGTTTAATTTTGCTTCGCTATGCATACAGATAATATTTACGTAAGAGTGACGTCACGCCTACGCCATGATACCCTCAGAGCAATCTGTGAGCTGTTTTGGCACAGTTAATAAATATTTTTTGAAAAATGGCTTTTATCTTCGTTAAATTTTAAGTACATATATTAGCGAAATATAGGGTTTTTCTTGTTTAATAAACGTATACACACATTATGGAAGAGGTTTTCAAAATCTTTCGTCATGCCTATTCTCAAAGCATTAAATTACTCATTAAACCCAAATAATCGTTACACATTTCCAAAATCTATTTTTTGTAATAGGTCACAATTTAATTGTGACCTATTACAAAAAATAGATTCAGAACACATGCACAGTTCAGAATGTGGTTCAGGATGTGTTCAGGATGTTTGAAATTCTAACTTCAAAATAACAAATTATGGCTCGAATTATGGAGTGATTGATATTGATATTATCTGTGGATATTATGGGTTCTCGAATCATGGGCGCCGGCGCGCGGCGCCGGGCGGCCGCGGCGGGTAGGTCGGTTGACTTTTGAGCGTAGACAGGTGTCTACGCTTTTGAGTTTTGAGATCTGACAAACCGACAGTGACATTCTGAACCTGCGATCATCTGGGCTGAAACAAAAATCAAAATAAATGTAGTTGTGTGTTCATTAATTGCCTAGTTTTCCACAATTTATATTGATTCTGAATACTTAAGAGTTAATTATAATATGTTAATTTTTAAAAGTGCTTTTATCGTATTTTTTTCTACATTCATACTATCGTAAGTAGATTACTTCTTTATGTAATCATTATATCTTTAAAAATAATAAATGAATGGTATTTGGGCATCTTTTAAATTAATAATATGCTGTTAATTTTTACATTGTAATTATAACTTACAGGAATATAATATTTATCTCATACTTAATTGTATTTCGAGATCCACCTTTCACTTTTCAAATGAACAAATTACAGTGTTGTTTTTTTCAGGCTTAGCTCTCAAATTGCGAAAGAAACAAATTCTTTAGACACTGGCCTTGCTTGTTTATACATAATCAGTGGAGCATTTGGTGAGAGGAAATTATTTCATGTATTATGTAAAATAATGTTATGGTCTATTAATCTGTAATCATTAAAATCTTATTCATTGATCTATTAGCTAAAGTGTGTGATTATGTTTCTACTAATCAAAATTCATCCTTAACATATTATAACATTCCAAAATAATAACTATAATGCATTAAATTATTCAATGATTCTTAAATAATATCCAATCAAATTATAGAAATCCAGGAAAGTGTTATTACAGTGATTATTATGGTTCTACAGTATCATCAAATATGTAGAAAGAAACAGATGGGCAACAAAATAAAATCTGTAAACATGCATTAAGTCACGTTAGAATGTTTAACTTAATATATTTGTGACATAATCATACTAACCAATTTTTTTCAGCTGGAAAAATTCTATATGACAGATACCAGCATATTCATATATTAGGATCACTAACAGCAAATCCAAATGTGACCTCATATGTTAACAGGATCGCTTCCTTCTGTGCATCTATCCTTTCATTGGGCTTCCTAGGTTATTTCTTTCTTTTCTTATTCAAGGTAAGAAAAAGAAAATGAAATAATTTTTTTCAGGCATGCTACATTCATAGTCCTAGTCATGTTACCTGATAAAAAAGGAATGGTTTTTTTAAAGAATTCATTATCATTGGTATGGGTGAGAATGGGCTGAAAATACATATTATTATAATGCATTCAATAGCTTTACATATGATCTTGTAATTCCTTTATTGAGGTTAATCGTTTCAGATGTTGGTTAACCACAATTTCAAAACAAGGTCAATGATTTTGTGTTGCATCCATTTTAAGAATATGTAACTCGGGACTATAATACACTCTTATTTTTTATAAGTGTGCTCATATTAATGAACATATTAATCTTTATCAATTTTTTATAATCATTTATATTTATGATATGGATAATTAATCAAAGAAATGGGTCACCTCATGATAAGTTATTAAAAATCATGCATCATTGTTAATTTATGATGTGTTGTTGCTTCTAAAAATAGCAACAAAGAATGAGTTATAACACTTTTCTTGTTATAAGGATGTGAACAGATATTAATAAATGCATGAAACATATGTGTATTTAGCAACATTGGAATTATAATTATAATCTCAATTTGTGAATCTTATATCCCTGACACAGAAAATGATCCATCTTAAATGTGTTAATAATATTTATTTATTTAGTTACTAGAATTTATTTAAGATCTATTTCGTATTTCAGGGCGATGAACACTCTCTCAAAGCACTCAATATATTTTTATGTGGGTTTGGGACATTGTACATGTGGTTACAGGTAAGAATATTATATTTTATTAAAATAATATCTATTGTTATAGTATGTATTATGAATTTATAACTATAAATTAATAGTTGATAACAAAATGGCTAATCATTATTTGGATAATACTTATCTATAAAATATCTTGCATTAGGTATCTATTGATATTATTGTGCAAAACTGCATTGTACTACAATTAAATTATCATTGCAATATGTGGAGGCAAACTCTCTATATTTTCAGAAGATTGCCATCATGAATGTAAAAAAGATTCCAGTTTTTCTTCATTATTAAAAGCTGATTAATTTCAAATACAATACTTTGAGTTATCTATACTAATATTATAAAGAGGAAAAGTTTGTAAGTATGTATGTATGTATGTATGTATGTATGGTTTTCACGCAAAAACTACTGGACCGATTTCAAAAATTCTTTCACCATTAGAAAGCTGCATCTTTACTGAGCAACATAGGCTATATTGCATTTTCAAAAAAATTAGAGATCCTTACCAAAAATGCAATAATGTAACCCAAGGTGTAAAAAAATCCTCAATAAAACTTCTGTCATCGCGTGCGCTGCGGAATCTATTGAAGATAGAACAAAAAAATGTTCTACGGTATTATAGAATAGATCAATATCTACAAGAAAGTCCGCGATACCATATGTCTATCTTCAGTAGTTATGTTACTACAACAACTTTTTTACGTTTTCAAAGTAAATAGAAGTGCCGACAGTAATCAAACCATGTTATCCATACACATATATTAATCCTTATCTCATTAAATGATGTTTTATTATAGACTATTTCAATACCAGCAAAATACTTTTTAAATGAAAAGAATTGGATATTCCATTCAAAAGATATAACGAATTTTTAAAAGTGTCAATCTACAGAAAATAGTAGGTATACTGTTCGAGCAGGCCGTAGTGCGGGGGTCACGGAGGAATTCTACCAATATGCGTCTTGACGGAACACAGTGGGGTTTTGGTCAGTAGGAATCCGACATAACCCACGGCCTCCGGGGGAGGGGTATATATGAAAGATTTCCCCACTAAAACAAAAAAAAAAGGCCGTAGTGCGGGACGGGGTAAAGTTGATTTTCATGTGATTAAAAATTAAACCTATAGTCCGACCTATAGTAGACTTTTCACTGTAACGATATCGCTATCTATGCGGGTGAAACCGCAGGGCATTGCTAGTTATAAGAAAAATTAATTAACCTCTCACGCGTCCTACTATAAAATACTGATTTAGTTACGAGCAAATAATGTACGTAGGACGCGTGAAGCTTTAAGATCAATTCGACGCCCCCGGGGAATAAAATCGTAATAGACAAAAGTAAATTTTACAGGACGAGCAAAAAACTGTTTTTCTGTTCTAGCTCATAAACTAATCGGCCTATATTAACATACAATACATCATTTTTTTCGGTATTTTTTTTTCTTAATAAGAAGCTACAATAAAAAAATATCTAATGTATACTTTTAAAGTTATTACGAAAGATGTATAATACTGATTTTTTATTTAAGTGTATCCTAAGTAACGGCACATAACGATTTTATTCTCGTGAAATTGTAATATCATGAAAACTATATCCCTACATTACTATGTTTTTCTACATTTTTTTCATGAATGAATGGTTATTGTAATAAACTAATACAATTTTGTTCTTGTAAAAGCTACCAGTGTCTTTTTTCGTATAGCTATATAACGACTTTGTTTTTGTATAAATGTGCTTAGAGAGTTCATCGTAATATGCAGTAATGTTTATGAATTTTGGTTATAAATTATTGTAACACCACTAGGTACTTGGTACTTCGTGGGTGCTTTTCTACACTCAGTCAGTATCTACATATTCTAAAAAGTTAAATAAAATAAACAATGAAGTAAGTATAATAAACATAATTTTTATTTAAGAAAATCACAATTGTTACATTAATCAGTCTTAGTTCTAAAAAATCAATCAGCCTGTTTCATTGCTCTCACTGTCACAGTCATCCTCACCTAAAACGGCTTC
>CAJQZN010042146.1:14573-26881 GCA_907164685.1 Colias eurytheme | reverse complement strand
CCCCTCAGGCATCCGCCCCTCAGGCACCCGAAGGCCCGACCGCGGGCAACGCCGCGACGCGTAAACCGCCCTCCCCTCCCCCCGTCTACGTGAGGGATAAGTCCGCGTGGCTGAAGATCTCAGCCTACCTAGACAATGAAGGTATCCCCTTCAAAGCTCGTCCAACTAAGGACAACATTCGAGTTCAGTTATTAACGTCTACCCATCACAGGGTTTTCACTTCATATTTAAGAGACCAAAACATAGGCGGTCATTCGTTCCCCCTTCCGGAGGA
Organism: Colias eurytheme; assembly: GCA_907164685.1. Lineage (NCBI taxonomy): Eukaryota > Metazoa > Arthropoda > Insecta > Lepidoptera > Pieridae > Colias > Colias eurytheme. The sequence goes on along the minus strand of CAJQZN010042146.1, from coordinate 26,607 downwards.
ACGCTCTTTAAGAGTCGTTATAAAAGGGATCCCCAAAGAGATCTCTGCCGATCAAGTCTTCAATGACTTGAAAGACCAAGGTTTCCCTGTGCAGGAGTGCTTCCGCATGCACAATAGAATCACTAAAGCACCATATGACATGGTCCTCGCGGTCCTAGATCGTACCCCGAAGGGTAAAGACATTTTTAAAATGCGGCATTGCTGCAAACTCTCAGGGCTCAAGGTGGAAACACCCGACTCCCACAGCTATATTAGACAGTGTCATCGCTGTCAACTTTACGGGCACTCTGCTCGTAACTGTTTTTCGCGGCCTCGCTGCGTCAAATGTTTAGGCGACCACGGCACGGAGGATTGCACGAGGTCCAAAGATTTGCCTAATGAGGATCCACCGTCCTGCGTACTATGTGAGACTTCGGGTCACCCCGCGAACTACCGGGGTTGCCCGAAGGCTCCCAAACACAGGGCGGGGGGTCGCCAGAAGGCGAACAAACCTCGCGGGATCGCCCGCGCCGGGGCTCAACCCCCACAACCAAAGCCGGTCTTTATACCGGCTCCACCTCCCAAGACAAACGCTTGGACGAAACCTCCGTCACTAGTGACGCAGGCCCAGTCGAGCGTGGCGGTGCCGCCTTCAGCGGCTCCCGCTATACATATAGCACCGAAGCCCTCAGCTAAAGTGCACACACCCGAATTAGACTTGCCTGACGAGTCTATCGCAAACCTCGTTTACTTAATGAATTATATTCATGAAATCAACTTTGATGAGGTAAATCTAGTTGCAAACCAACTTAGGAATGCCAAAAGCAGCCTAGAGAGAATCCATATATTAGCAGCTCATAGGGAGTTGGTAATAAAACTCAACAAGACTCCCTAATGGCTACCACAAGTAGAATTAAACCTAGAGCGATCTCCGTAGTTACTTTTAACGCGGACGGCCTTCTCAAACAGACTAACTTAGTTAGGGACTTTGTCACTAGACGGCGTGTCGATGTGCTAGTAATGCAAGAGACATTCCTTAAGCCTTTTAACCGCAATCCGCGTATCGCCAACTACATGTTGGTGCGTAACGACCGCGTAAACAGCCCCTTAGGCGGCACCCTTATATATTACAGAAGGGCCTTGCACTGCACGCCCATCGACACGCCGCCTCTAATTAACTTAGAAGCCACAGTGATCAAGGTGTCTATGACCGGTCATCAACCCGTCATAATCGCCTCGGTCTATCTCTCACCGTCAAAGGCAATCTTGGAGAGCGATCTCAGAGCCCTGCTTGCACTGGGCGACTCGGTCATTCTGGCCGGCGACCTCAACTGCAAGCACTGGAACTGGAATAGCTCCTACGAGAATGCCAATGGCAAACGACTAGACCGACTGACTGACCTACTTAACGTCACGATTGTAGGCCCCTTAGAACCGACTCATTTTCCGAAGAACACGGGACACAGACAGGACGTGCTCGATGTGGCGGTGATGCGGAACGTGACGCTACAGTTGCGCTCCGTTGAAACGTTGCACGAGCTCGACTCTGATCACAGGCCCGTGTTGTTCGAACTGGGTCCCCCCGATAGCACCACCGTAGAGTACATGACGAAGGTAGACTGGCGAAAGTTGCACGAGGCCTTACAGCCCGTCGACTCGCCAGAGCTGGAGTCTGTACCTGACAAAATCGACACGGTCGTAGAGGCGCTCGACGCGGTCTCCTCGGTCACCAGCCACATTCAATCCAAGATTGAATACGCGTCCCGGCGGGTCCCCGTTGGCCTCGGCCACCGGTTGGATCTGCCCCCGGACGTACGAAGGCTGGTGGGCGATAAGAACGCGGCGACGCGCGCCTACGACCGAGCACCGACAGACGAAAACCGTAGAATACTTCGTTCCTTACAGAGAGAGGTAAGAGAGCGAATTCACGAATTACGCAACGAGCGGTGGGACTCTTTACTTAGCGATCTCTCTCCCTCGCACACTGCCTACTGGCGGCTTGCGAGGACTCTCAAATCTGATGGTATTGCCGCCACGCCACCGCTCATTCGTCCTGACCAACCTCCCGCTTTTGACGATTTTGAGAAGGCCGAATGCTTAGCTGACAGTTTAGAGGAACAATGTTCCCCCAATCTCGACATGACCGACTCGACTCACATTAACGTAGTTAATCAAGAGATCGCACGTTTTACCGAAACCCCTCGTATCGATGCCGAGCCCTTGTCACCAACGACGGCCACCGAAGTAAAATCACTCATCAAGTCACTTGCCAATAGGAAGTCCCCAGGCGGAGACTCTATTCCCAATAGAGCTCTAAAAAGCCTGCCGCCCGCCCTTATCGCTCTCCTAGTAGCCACCTTTAATTGTCTCCTGGCCAATTGTACCTTCCCCGCTAAGTGGAAGGAAGCAATTGTGATCGGGATCCACAAACCGGGCAAACCCCGGAACGTGGCATCTAGTTACCGTCCCATCAGTCTCCTCAGCTCTCTGGGGAAAATCTATGAGAGAATCATCTCTAAACGCCTCTGGGACGCAGTCATTGCCAAAAAGCTGCTCCCGGACGAACAGTTCGGCTTTAGGCGAGCTCACTCATGTCCTCACCAAGTACACCGCATCACGGAGTACATTCTCGCGGGCCTCACCCGCCTCACACCCCACAGAACGGGAGCGGTCTTCTTTGACGTAGCGAAGGCGTTCGACAAGGTCTGGCACAACGGTTTGATTTACAAACTGTACACTCTCGGCGTGCCAGACAGTCTCGTGTTCATCATACGAGACTACTTGTCTAACCGGTCCTTCCGCTACAGACTAGACGGCACGCTCTCGTCTTCACGTCCCATCCAGGCCGGAGTCCCTCAGGGCTCCGTCTTGTCGCCCCTCCTATTCGCGCTATACACTAGCGACATCCCTAAGCACGATAAAGTGCAACTATCCCTCTTCGCGGACGACACGGCACTCTACGTGTCGAGTCCATACCGCAAAAGAATAACTCCACTCCTACAATCCGCGACCGATGCACTAGGCAAATGGTTTCGCAAATGGGGTATCACTGTGAACCCCGACAAGAGCGCCGCCGTGCTCTTCAGGCGCGGCGGCCCCGAGGCCATAGATAGTGTCAAACTCTATGGCCAAGTCATTCCGTGGCAAAAGCACACCAAATTCTTAGGCGTCACTCTAGACGCACACATGTCATTTAAAGCCCACATTAAGGCAGTCCGTAAGAAAGCCAGCTATGTTCTTAGCCGGCTCTATTACCTTATAAACAGTCGCAGTAAAATGTCCCTTAGACATAAGGTGACACTTTACAAAACGGTGGTCCGTCCTATCCTCACTTATAGTAGTGTAGTTTTCGCGCATTGCGCCCCCAGCTCCATACACAAGCTCCAGACGATTCAGTCGCGGTTCATGAGAACGGCGACTGGAGCGCCCTGGTTCGTGCGTAACGTGGACCTACATAGGGACCTAGAACTCCCCACCATAGCCCAATGGATGAAGCAAGCGTCTAAGCGCTACTTCGACAAGGCTAAAAACCACCCCAACCCATTGGTGACAAAGGCCATCGCATACGTCGCGAATCCCGATCCCACTCGTCGTCGCAGGCGGCCAAGACACGTCTTGGACGACTCCGACGACGACATTACCAAAGCCAACGCACGGCTAGACTCGGCGATTGAAGTCCAACGTCGAACCAACCGCGACACCGCACACACCACAGCAGAAAGCGTACACCGTCTTCGCCGGCGAAGACGAGGTCCCTTGTTCCGCGTTCCCGCGCCCACCCGGGTGAGCGCCCGTCCGATTAGGGCCCTTCTGGCCTCCTCCACTCAAGCGACAGCTCAAGCCGAGGTTCGTGGTCCCCGTCAAGGGGGGACGCCCTTGTGCATGTCGCTACCAGGGTGAACCTTCAGTTCACCCCCGCGTCCGCGTTAAAATGTAGAAGCCCTTCTGGCTAACATTGAGAGACACCACACAAAAAAAAAAAAAAAAAAAAAAGGGTGTCCTAAAAGTTTTTGATATGCACGATATGACTTGCTCTGTGGTTTTGTTCATACTCGAGTATTTTAGTCAATTATAAATAAATGTATTGTTTAAATAAATAAATTTTATAAATAAAGTTAGTTTTATTGCTTTTGATATCGTTGTTCAAATATTATTACACGAAAATGAGAAAAATATTTTATTTACGTTTATTTCTAAACATCAAATTGCCAATGTACTGTCATAATGTCATGTCAACTGATAACAGCTGATATTTACAAAAAGTCAAAACAAAAGCCCGGTGTTTTCTAAAGTTAGCATGATACATAAATTAATACTTAGCCAATAGTGTAAAATGCGATTTAAAAGGACAAGTTTTTGTACAAATAAAAACATATATAGCGCTTGTTTTCTATGTAGAAGTTATTGTAGTGATGTTCTTCCTTTGAGTGAAATAAAAATACTCAGAAAACTTAAAGAAATTTCTAAGAATGAAGAAACTCCTGAAAAAACCGAATGTCCAAAGGATACTGAAGAGTTTAGGGTCAATGCTGTTAATATACAGATGATTTCAAAAAACATCTATAAACAGCTATTCAAGGACACTCCTACTGAAATAGACCCAAATGTTGTTAAAAGGTTAGTTTTACCTATTAGGAAAGTTATAATGAAACTCAATGATTTGCCCAGCTAAAAATCCTATAATTTATTTATTGAACTATGAAAAATCTTATATGGTGAATGTTTAACTTAAATTCAGAAATTAAACTTAATAATATTGAAGTAAAAAGAAGCTTTAACTATGTAGTTACAAGTATATTATTATTTGAAGTCACTTTTTATTTTCAGTTGCCAAGCTCATCTCTTACAGCATGGTATAAATTATAAAGAATATAACAAACTTCCAGATGTCCAATTAAAGTTGCCAGATTTAGAAGGAAAAGATATTGTAGAACATTTTTATAACATTGGACAGAAGCAATCTGCTCCTTATAAAAAGTTGTTAAATGAATTGGCATCAAGAAAGCTGCCAGAATTACCAAAGGTTTTGTATAGATTTTTAAGTTTCTGCTCATTAAATATATGTATAGATAAATCATTCACTTAACACATTAATACTTGAAGCAAATTCATTACTGTTTGGAAAATGTTATTTCATCAGGGTGTTCCAGAAAGTGGGTGTAATTGTAGTTGCAGATGAAAAGCTTGCATTATTTTAGCATGGGATTGTTTACTTTTATAGCACAGTTACTTCAGTTTAAAGAAAAAAATGTTCTATAATATTCCAGTCATTTCTATTTCCCATTAACAAAATAACACTGAGATGACACTACTATATATGGAACACATATTGAATCATTAAAATTTCTTTATTCTAAAGATATGGTTAAAAAGTAAAGGCTGGACAAAATACACACCAGAAGGCCCCAAATCGGTTCCATGCCCATCAGATGATGTCTTGGTTTTTGATGTTGAAGTTTTGATGGCCGCGGGTAAAAGGCCAACCCTGGCTTGTGCAGTATCTCCTGATGCATGGTAAGTTAATAGACATTCATAGATATATTTTTAACAAAACAATGTCACATTTTATTTGTTTTATAGCTGTATATTGTTTGTACCTTGCACGCTGGAAGCCAATATGCGTTATTTTAGAATTTTATGAATAAATTAATTTCACAATTGATCACTAAAACTATATAGAATTAAGTAATAAAACATATTATTCTACTTAGTTTTTTTATTTATGAACCAAATCATAAACTCTCTATATGAAACTAACAACGCCGTACATCGTGGTCCTTCGAGCCGGATTTACTTTAAAAATGTTAAAATATAGCCTTCAGATGCGCACTCGCCACAGCAATATGTTTTCTACACTTTCTATTTAAAGGGTCAATATACACTTTTGAAAAAAAAAAGACGGGTTGCACTCCGGGAGTGCCGGCAGGAGTGAAAACTTGATTATTAACGTTGAGCATGTTTGATATCCATCCGTATTACGCTTTTTCGATCAGGTCACGTGTCCTGACGCGAGTTTAAGATTTTATACCCATTACAAAAAAAGTGCTCAACGCCGCTAAAGAAGTTTTCACTTCAAAATTTAAAAATAATAAAGCAAAATTATTGCTTTTAGGTACAGCTGGGTCAGCGAACCGCTAGCCAATGACAAAGCCCATGAATCTTTTAGTGAAGTGAATTACGAAGACCTCATTCCTTTAGAAACAAATGGACACAAACCATGTGGTGATTTGAAAAGACCCAGGATAGTTGTTGGACATAATGTGTCATACGATAGAGCGAAGATTAAAGAGCAATATTGGTTGGAAAGGACGGGTAATTTAAAACTTTAATTTGTTTCTGTACATCTGTATTTATAAATATTACTGAGATTGAAAAAAATATTAAAATTCTTATTTTTTCCCAATTAATGACTAACATGCACAATCAGATGTGCAAACTCAAACTCAAACATTTATTTATTCAATTAGACTTCTTTTAGAAGCACTTTTGCATATTGTGCTGTTGTTGTAATACAGAAGAAACTGGCGATTTAAAATTTGATTTAAACGCTTTTCGAACTCGTAACGCAATCTACGACGCGGACGGTAACAACGACAACTTAAAACATGACAATGCTGTAGGTAAATGTACATATATATTTTGCTGTGAGCACCTTGTACAAATGTACAGCACCGACTGTTCGTAGGAACGTTACAATCTAGGGAAAATGCTGTAGTTTATTTCATTAATTTCATTTCATTTAAATCATCATTATTCATTGCATTACCCAGTAATTTTTTATAAATATGTTATATAAATAACTAGCGGTCCGCCCCGGCTTCGCCCGTGGTACATATTTCGCAATAAAAGGTAGCCTATGTTCTTTCTCAGGGTCTAAAGATTGTCTTGCCAAATTTCATCAAAATCAGTCCAGTAGTTTATGCGTGAAAACCATACATACATACATACAAACCTTTCCTCTTTATAATATTAGTATAGACAAAGTATTACTTGCAGGTGTGCGTTTCATGGACACAATGTCAATGCACACGTGTGTGAGTGGAGTGACGAGTTACCAGCGCACAGTGCTAAAGGCGAAGAATAAAGAGCCCGATCCTAGCGACGATGATTGGATTGAAATTAGCTCATTGAATAGTCTTTCCGAGGTACACGAGGAAAATATTTTTAAATTAATTATTATTTTTTCTAAGTTATTAGATGATAATATGAAAACAATTAATAAATAGCTATTTAATGTATACTGCCGACTTTCACTATTTTTCTACATTGCGCCTAGCATCACTTTCAATACCTACTGTTTATGAAAAAATACATAACCTCTTACCTTCTGCACTAGGTACATAAGCTCTATTGCGGTAAGGCAATCGACAAGCAAACCCGGGATATCTTCGTAGAAGGCACGATGGAAGACGTACATAATAACTTCCAAACGCTCATGAGTTACTGCGCTGGTGACGTCATCGCAACACACAATGTACTAAGGGAACTATTCCCGATGTTTCTGGAAAGATTTCCACATCCTGTAACGTTGGCTGGAATGTTGGAACTGGGTGAGTGGGAAATCTTCATATAATCTGCAAATGAATAAGCTTATAATTTTAATAACTCAGGCCCCGGAATCACAGACACAATAGAAAATCTATTGTGTCGTGGACCGATCGGGCCGTTCGGGGCTCAATGGGTTAATTGCATTTGCTAGAAATCATACAAATATGAAAAGTTGTCTCAGATACATGGCTATATTTTTACTTCAGATTTTTTTAAAGCTATTTGCTGACACTTAACAGGCCTTCAAAGGTGAATCAAAGCTTATCGTACTATTGATGAAATCAGCTATGCCTATTTTATTTTGTATGCATTTTATAATAGTGATAGCGAAATTTATAATAGTGAAATTTGAAATCAATTTTCAGGTACAGCATACTTACCCGTAAATTCCAATTGGACGCAATACATCGACTCAGCAGAAACTGTATTCAATGATTACAAGCTGGAATCTCAACAGTTACTATCCCTGAAAGCAGATGAAGCCTGTCGCCTTATGGAGAATAAGGAATACAAAAACGACCTTTGGATGTGGAACGAGGATTGGTCAACTCAAACGTTAAAACTGAAAAAGTCTACGTCGAAAAAGACTGAAATTCCTGAAAACGTAAAACCTGATAAACAAACAAAAACTCAGGATAATTTTGAAACGTTAAGTGAAAGTTATATAGAAAATTTGCAAGCAAATTATGGGGAAAAAGTAAAGGTTTCAGAAGAACTAGTCAAAAAGTTTCAATATTTGTACGATTTACGAAGTTCGTTGCCGGTAAAAAGGCCGTATCTAGCCGGATATCCAGCGTGGTATAGGAAACTATGTACGAAGCCAGGGAAGGATCCTGATTGGTCGCCTGGCGCTAACAATATTACTACCAGTATGCAGGTATAAACTGTGATGTCAGTCATTGATTTATAAACACAACATAACATCGTATACATATAAATAAATCATTGGTTAAAAAATGCCATTCATAAAATATTGTAAAATAGGATATTTTTTTAAACGTAAAAGTTATTAAAAATTGCACATACACAAAGCAACTTCTATGAAAGAAAAAGTGGTTTTTGTAACGACGATGTCCGATCGCTCTAATAATTATTAATATTCAATGAACTTAAACGTAAATCTGCACACTGTGTCAAAAACACAAAGCTATCAAATTTTCAATAATCCACTTACCACCTAACGAAACTCATTTTTTCAGATAACCCCAAAACTCCTCCGTTTATCATGGGAAGGTTACCCCCTCCACTATATCCAGGGAGAGGGGTGGGGGTTTCTCGTCCCCTACAGTAGAACAAGGGGAGATCTAGAGGAGGGGGAAATTCCTTTACCCCTAGAAACGTTATTATCCTCCTGTCCTATAGTTACGTGTAAGGGGACTGAAGTTGATGCCGAATCGTATGTATTGCCGAAAACTGTTGAGGTGGGTGAAATAAAGCTTAGATATTTTTCTGAAAATATTGTTTTGTGAAATTGTGTTCTGCAATAAATAAATTTAATTCATGGCCAATGGACACTTTCAGTGATTATTGCTTCTATGATGACTTCTATGATATATTGACAGCTATGGGTATAATTAATGTGGATTTTTTCTGAATCAAACCTATGTGCTATTTCTGGTGGTTTATAAGAACCTGTAGAGAAGTTTGAATAATTTTGGAATGTTATTACTTTATTTTACAAATATTATTTTCTCACTTCTAGGAAGATCTTGGAAAGCGTGCGTATTTTGCGAGAAAAAGAAAGCTAGAACAAGCGGCAGCAAATCAATACCACGGATTAGGGGTTTGGACTGGCATAGAGATACAAGGTAATAAATCATTCAAGTACAACATTATAAGTTGAATTTGATAGGTATTTAGTTTTATAGCATTCAAATGCTTTATAAATATAATTATAATTTAAAAAGTAGGTACTGCATAAATTTTATTGGTCTGGCGGGATCACGAGTGGACGAGAGGTCAGGCGTTGCTCCGGAATGGCGAAAGACGCGGGTTCGATTCCCGATGAGTGATATAATTTTTTCAATTATTTAAATTTATCGTTTACAAGTTTTTTTTTCATGTATAACACAATTAAACAATACGTTATATTATACAGGATGTTGCCATTTTCTCCGATTGCCACACAAAGATGGCCCTAAGTACAAAGTCGGCAATCCTCTAGCGCGGGATTTCTTAAACATGTTCAGTCAAAATGTTCTATCAGCGCAAGGAAATGATGCAGAAAAGGTTGGTATATAAATATAGAATATACTTCTTAAAGTGTAAATATAATTATTTGTTATACATATTTTGTAGTGACACACATAGAACAAATCTTTAAATAAGTGTTCTTGAGTAACGCCGAATTACTGTGATCTCGACACTTTTTTCTCAGTTTTATTACATATACAAACTGTGTGTTATAACGTAAACGTTTAATCACTTAAATAATCATTTACATGACAAAAACTGTTTTTTTTACCTATATGTAGTACCCTAAAAATTGTAGGTACTTACATACGGTCGCATGATGTCATACTGGCGTAACAACAGAGAGCGAGTCATGGGCCAACAAGTAGTATGGTTACCAGAGGAAATATTGCCGGAACATTTAAGAGGAACATTGAGAAGATATGGTGCGATTATACCGCAGGTGGTAGTCTGTGGCACGCTTACTAGACGGTATGGGGTATTTATAAACTATAGGAATGTTAGGTTAATTCTTGAAAAAAAAAGAATGCATAGAAAAAAAATATTATGTAAGTATGGTAAACCTATGTTATGACGATCCAAAAGTGCTTCTAGAAGTCTAATTGACTTAAAGAAATGTTGGAGTTTGAGAATTCTGCTCTTTTCGTGGGGTTTCATGATTGTATGTATAATTAAAAAATTTACACTAAATATAATAAAACTAAAGTTATTTATTTTTCACTTAATGATGTTTTCTTTCTCCCATACTAAACTACATTATTTCTGAGCTTACATCATTTTATGTTTGTTTATTTTTAAAATGAATAAACAATTATTACAGAGCCAGCGAACCAACATGGATGACAGCTAGCAATGCGACAGCAGAACGCATCGGTTCTGAGTTACGCGCGCTCGTGCAAGCGCCGCCGAAGTATCGCTTTGTTGGCGCTGATGTTGATTCTCAGGTATACATAAACTATGGAAGAGATTGTCCTCCTTACTTCTTCAAGTATTTACACTAAATTTTGACGTGATTACGTCTTCGATAGAGATTCGATAGAGCCAGCTGCACGCACGAAAAAACATGACTCATGCGGCGTTACCTCGCTCTGAAGCGTTCCATGTAAGGTTTGAAGTAGAAGCGAGAGCGCGGAAAGAGCGACAAAGAAGCACAATCGGACGTTGTCACGTTCAACTATCGTCAGTAAACCGACTTTACAGACAACCAATTTTTTAAATAAACTTACGATTAATATTTATTTTAGTTCATGTAATCGATGTTCCATTTAGTTGCTTTATATCCGTGTTAACATTCCTTACGAACGCAGCCATAGCGTCGTAGGACGATATTATTGCATAAAATAATCTCCACTCACCCGCATTTTTTTTTGTCAAGGTATACAAGCTTATAATATTATTACTTATAAAACGTTAGAATAAGTGAATTGCATTTTTTTTTGTAATAAATGTCTTTAAACCTAAGTAAGCAGGATCATCTCAGTGAAATAAGAAGTGTCCGTTGAAATTGAGCAAATTGAGTTGGCGCTACAGCAAGTGCCAAGTGGAAGAATTTTAAATAGAGCGCCTCAAAAGACCATGCCTATATTAGTGTGATATTACCATGGACGGCTCGTGACAAAATTGTGTGGGTGTTCACTTGAAATAAAACTACGAAAATACAATAGCGTTATCGGGATAATTAACAAAAAAAAATACTTATACTTACAGGAAATGCATACGTCTGTCTTTTTTGTGTGAAAACAGATATCTGATTAATTTACCGTTTTTTTGTAGATAATGGATATAATTAAAACGCATTTAAACAGCCCCGTGTCATGCTATTGCGCGTAAAAGTATTCACTTTATTAAAGATTATCAATTCATAATTATAAAATCTCCGAATTTGCGTTCGCGCGCGTAAGCATTCAAGCTGACTAGTGAATAGTGATTGTTTATATAAGAGTGGCAACGTCGCGCAATTGTTGCTGTCGTGCGATGCGGCGGTAATAACGGGCAACGTCGCGTGAGAGCGGCGCGGCGCTCCGTATATGGCTATTTTTCCCTATATCTTTTGTTTCACGCGCAGGACTGTGGCGAATTTTCTCTTTCACTCTTATTTGATTTTGTATTTAGGTAATGCATATAATGTACTAAATCTTGTTTCATTGGAGCGCAATCGAGAGCTCTGAGCAATAACTCCTATACAACAAGCTAGCTATTAGAGATAACTAATTTTTTTTTTGTCATAACATTTGTAATAAAAATTTGAGATAACTAACAGCTAGCTTGTTGTATAGGAGCTATGGATAGCCGCGTTGCTAGGCGACAGTGGCAC
>CAJQZN010042146.1:0-14563 GCA_907164685.1 Colias eurytheme | reverse complement strand
ACGCAGCTGTGCGGTGGGAGCGCGTTCGGGTGGGCGGTGCTAGCGGGCCACAAAGCGGCTGCTACTGATCTGCACTCGCTGACTGCGCGAGCTGCTAATGTACAAAGGGATCATGCCAAAGTTATTAATTACGCGAGGATTTATGGTACGTAGTGTTTATTAAGGGTTAAAAAGTTTATTTAAATGTCAATAAATAAATACAAAATTGAGTGATTATTTGTGTGTGTGTTTCATCTTTAAACTATTCCTTGTTGGAAATAATGAAACAGATAGTGATTTGTAATATACTTAAACATTGATTTTAAAACCAACATTAGAGAAATTTAACCCATTGAGCCCCGAACGGCCTGATCGGTCCACGACACAATTTTCTATTGTATCTGTGATTCCGGGGCCTGAGTTATTAAATAAAAAATAAGCTCACTTTTGTAGAAATCTTCGATAAACAATTGGAAACTAAATAAACCCAGAACGTTGAACGTTATTTACAGGAGCCGGACAAAACTTTGCAGAACGATTGCTAAAACAATTTAACCCCACTATGACAATATCGGAAGCAAAGAGCAAAGCCGCCAAAATGTTCACCACAACGAAAGGTAGACGAGTGTATACATTGAAGAAGAAATATATGTTGGGCCTTATGGATGAAGATATTGAAGATCAGGTTTGGTTATAAATATAAAATTGCATATCTACACTTTACAGCAACGAAAAAATATACCGAACGGTTTTGTCAGTGTAATAGGTAGGTAATCATAAAAGTTCTATAAATTACCTACTTCCAAATATAATTTTCCTCTAAAAACATGATAATATATGAATGAAGATTAAAACACAATTTTGAATGTGTTACAAAGAAAATATGATGAGGCTAAAACTTAATAAAAAATGATTTGGTACACTAATCATAAAACTATATTTTTAGTTGATTAACTGTAAATACGACAATATGTCTGGAAAACTTTTTTTTTCACATAGAAAGTTGAGATGACGTCATATCAAGCGACACGCTTAGCCAAAATGAGCGGCAAACAAGTTGACGACATGTTCGAGAGGCCCCGCTGGGTGGGCGGCACTGAGTCGTGCATGTTCAACAAACTTGAAGATATTGCGGGTAGATATATATTTTTATTTTGTGATGTTTTTTTATAATGTGAATCAGTTGTTGTGTCAAGTTTGAGAATAATCAGTATTAGTCAGTTCAATAAAGAAACGAATCTTCAATGGCGGCCAAAGCTGACTTTGACAGATGGTAGGATCAGCAAAAAAGAAAATAAAAATAACGTAAATTGATAATTATTTTATTAATTATTTCAAATTGTTTGTTGGCAAACTTTTTTGTTATTGTATTTGTGTATTTATATGAATTATCATATTTACGTATACAGAATGTAATAAAATCCCCATAATACTTGTAATATGCCCATAAAACTGAACAACTTTTCCCAAAGAACATATTTTGTCAATATCCAATAAAACATTATTTACTTTCGCAAATGCATAATTGTCATTGTAAATTTATGATAAAAACTATTATAGGGAAAATCAAATACATTTTAGTAATTTTATTTTTCCATTTTTTTTTGCATACCGTACGGCCGTGTGTGAGCGAGAGGGAATGATAAGCGCCGCCATTGAAGATTCGTTTCTTTAAAGAACTGATTAATAACAATTTTGTTTAGATTGAGGTGTTCTTTAAAAATAACATTGAAATGCATATCTTTTGTTTTCTTTTGATATTTCCGTTTGTCTCTATTTATTTCAAATAATTTTAATTATGTACAATAACGTAAAACGTTAAAAAGAGTGTAAATCGCATAAAAAAAAGACGTGTGGCACTCAGGGACTGCCACGGTAAAGCTATTGCATAGCATGCCTTCAAGCCACACCTCCGAGCCCGTCGGAGTGGGGAGCGTGAGGTTTTTTCGTTACGGAATTTCTCGATTCGGTCCCCGCGCTCAAGGCCCGCGATAGAAGCTATGCAATAGCTTAAAAATATATAAGTATGTTAAAAAATTTAAATTGCGTATCTACTCTTTCACAGACTCCGTAGAACCAAAAACGGCATTTCTCGAAGGGCGATTATCCCGTGCGCTAGAACATAGCGCGGGCCGGTGGGGGGGAACTCGGCTCAACTGGGCGGTACAGAGCGCAGCTGCTGACTTCCTGCATCTCATGCTCGTTAGCATGACACACTTGGCACCGAAAGCTAGGTGCGAATTATATTCATACTTGTACAGTAAGATTCACGAAAGATGACTACGGCGCAGAAGGCATATTTTAGGTCCCTATGGAGGTGCGAGGTGCGGCGCGGGCGGATTTAATTTTAAATAAATAAAAAATAAATTATTTAACTAACATTAAAATGTTATTTTGTCTTAAGTCTTTTCTTCATGAGTGAACGTGCGCAGGCGGCCGCCATTTGTGTTCATCTTTCGTGAGTCGTACTGTACATAGATGGTATATACAGTCCAAAATTGCATTTCTCGAAGTTAATCGAGTTAATGCTTGACAGCACGCCTGGCGCCAAAGGCCAGGTGCGAATGATATTGACACTTGTGAATAGATGATAAAGAAGTTAAATTTCTCGAAAGGTGTTTATACCACGTGATGAAATATAACACGAGATGACGACACTTACCGATAATATTGCTTTATTAAAACTTTTTGATGTTTCATTCAGTTAGTTTTGGCAACAGTCTCGCATCATTTATTCCATTTTTTAGCAAGATTGTGACAAACATACTGGAAATAATGTATGTCCTTATTATCTCTGCAACATTCTGGAAATAATTTATGTTCTTATTATCCTTGCTTAGTATAGAAAAACAATTAATTATACTTTAAATTTTCAGATTCTGTCTGAGTTTCCATGATGAAGTGCGCTACTTAGTGCCTGATGAACATAAATACGAAACAGCGCTTGCTCTACAAATCACCAATTTATTTACGAGAGCATTTTGTTCCCGAAGGTTAATTTACTCACATTTTATTTTAATTTATGATATTTAACTATTTCCAAATTGTTCATGAATCAATGCCAATGCTTGAAAAAAAAAATCTTATTTTTTTTTTGTTTTTGCAGAGTCGGTATAAAGGATTTACCATTATCTGTTGCCTTCTTTACATCTGTTGAAGTGGATCAAGTTTTACGAAAGGAATCAAATTTAAGCTGTACGACACCTTCTAATCCGCACGGCTTAGAAAATGGATATGGCATACCGAATGGAGAATCATTGACGATATTCGATGTACTTGATAAGTGTAAAATAAATAAGAAATAAAGATGTGTATTTTTATTAAAAGGGTCTGGAATTATTTTTTCTATACATATGTATATAGCTTTTTTTTGATCACCTTTACCTCATTCACTATACGAACAGCATACGAACAGCTGTGAAGTGTGAGCAGAGCTCTGAGCTGTCATCATCTACACTACACAAGCGGGCACTCGCATTTCTAGATGGCGAACGCCGCGCTGAACCGATAATCCACTCTTTCACACGCAGATTTATCCTCCGTGATCTGCCGAACGACGATTACCACGCCTATGAATGGTAACCATTAATATAGCAATCATTTATGAGTTTCTTACCTTTTCATACTGTTAATTTAGAACGCATTCTTATAATTTGTGACAGTGACATAGAAAGTTGACATATTATTATTGTCAAATAATTTTGAGGTTATACAACATAAACAACGCGATTCACAAGTTTTAATTTTGTAATAATTCAATATTTTTAGTAATTATTTAAACAAGATTATACATTTATGTGTGTAATACACAGAAAATTAAACTATGTCGAAAGTAAATAAACGGAAACATGTAATGAACGAGACTCTGTGGGACGACTATGAGTTGCCCAAAGAAAGTCAGACTATTGTAAAAGTTTTAAGAAGTAGAGGAAATAACTTACATGAGGTAAGAAAATCATATATTGTTTGCTTGATTTATTTATTTATGTAACATGCAATTAATTAATCTATTCAGGTATATAGTGCACATCTGAGATTGAAAATATTATAATGATGTTTTTCAATTTTATCTTCACAGATTACTACACCAAGTGGAGAAGAATATCTAGTATCTATGCCCACAAAATTTAGGAAGAATATTTGGGTGAAGCGAGGAGATTACATCCTCGTTGAACCAATTGCAGAAGGAGACAAAGTGAAAGCGGAAATCGTCAAAATAATGAACAAGGATTCTATAAAATATTATAAAGAAAATAAAGTTTGGCCTAAGGAGTTTGATGACGTAAAAAAGGATGATAATACTAACAATGGTGATGGTGATAGTGATGATGATTTGTTTGTGAACACTAATAGAGTTCAAATGCCAACTTATGATAGTGATAGTGACTCGAGTGACACAAGTGAGAGTGACGATAGTGATAATAGTGATAAAAAATAAAATGTACTATTAATTTTTAACTTTTATTTGTTTAACGATAATGAGATCATTTTTTTAATTGTACACATATATAAGATTTTGAATATACTTTTCTATAGTTAAAAGATTCTCTATCAGATATACACCCTTTATAAATACTCTACAATTAGATAAACAATAAAATAAAACATGTATAAAGCTTGTAAAAACAAAATTTCTAAACATACAGAGTATACATACATCTAAACATAAAATATATGTAAGTAATAAAAGATAATTTTTTTCATAACATTTCATATAAATCAGTATGATGGCAATTTATAAATCATCATATTATTAATAAAAATTAAGTAAAATTTTTGTACCATCTTAACACAGATCTGACAAATAAAATACAGATCCAATGAATGGGTTCACACCCTTATACAATAGAATAATTTTATAAAGATTTAGTTCCCTCAGATTGGAAAACATGTGGAAATGCTAATGGAAAATGTACGTGGCATTTACCTTATTCATGGGTTATTCTATGTATATTTTCCTACACACCACTATTAACTAATTTATTGAATATATTATAGACACCACAGAGAAAATACTATTCTGCACTACCTCTGATTTCCTGAAAATCTAAAGATATGGCTATCCCTTAGCTACAAATTTATACTTATTATTTAATATCTGCATCTACATCATCTGTCATTATATGCTCATAAATACTTTTAATCAGCTCTACTGACTTCACCATTGCCCAACCTTCCGTCTTTGTTATAAGTTTTGCTTGGCCATCCTTTATGAATTCTAAAGTTAAATTTTTCAATGTTTTTGCTGAATGTAAATCTGCTAACTGTAAGGTTTCAATAGCATTGTTCACTGTAAGTTTCTTGTGTAAAGCCTCTTCACACAAACTCTTAAGTCGGCCAAGCTGATAATAGTCAGCAGCAGCCAATAGCTTTTCAGGTATCTCATCCACTCTCGGGGCTCTATCACTGTAAATAAAAGTCAGAACTTCTCTCAATACTTCCGACTCTAGTGGCGATTCAAGGATGTTTGTTATACATTCAGTAGTGTTATGTTCAAAGTGAGCCTTTAAAACCAAACTACGACTGGCCAATACAGCTTTGTGTACTTTGAATTCATTTCCTTCTGCACACTTTATAACCACATCGGAAAATAAGCCATTATTCAAGAGGCTTTCAAAATCATCACTGAGTTGGGCCTCGGGCACATGTGCTCGGTCAACTTTTATGTCATTTGTGACCATGAACTGAAATTTGAGGCGTAGACTGCCATCGCTCAAGAGGAATGTATCACGCCCATCATAACTTACAATATCACGTTTATATAGTGTTGCTAGGTATTGCCATTTATTGGCTTGTACTGTGTGGTATTCTTTTATCACAATTGATCGCTCTTCAAATCTCTTTAAGCATATGGTAAGTATTGATTTGAGAAATACTGGTGTGGGTGATAAGTAATATATCTCGATTATATCATTAAATCTGCCGAGAAATTGCATTTTTAATTGAAATTTCGAATTTGCTAAATCACCGGCTTTATCTTTTGGATTTTCTGTCCGAAATTCTCGGGATGTTTTAATTTCTAATAAGGTTTCAAAACAGGGTACTGTCCAAATAATAGTGTTTATTTTTGTTTGACCTTCCGTTCGAATTGTATAATTCACATTCGACATTTTAATAATCTCAAAGGAAACCCAATTTATTTAACAATTAATAAATATACTTGTAAAGTTTTGTTTTTTTGTGTACAGCGCTTTTTTAAGATGTTCCCTAAATTTACATACACATATTGATATAGCTGGTTAGTGGTTCTCTTAGACTTTAGTCACTTTTATCTACTAACAATCTACTGATATACAAATCGCACATCAAAATTCAAAACTGAAAACTGCAAAAGTCAAAACTCAAAAATGCAAATTGCAAATTACAAGTATTAGTTAGTTCAATAAAGAAACGAATCTTCAATGGCGGCCAAAGCTGACTTTGACAGATGGTAGGATCATCAAAAAAGAAAATAAAAATAACGTAAATTGATAATTATTTTATTAATTATTTCAAATTGTTTGTTGACAAACTTTTTTGTTATTGTATTTGTGTATTTATATGAATTATCATATTTATGTATACAGAATGTAATAAAATCCCCAAAATACTTGTAATAAGCCCATAAAACTGAACAACTTTTCCCAAAGAACATATTTTGTCAAATTCCAATAAAACATTATTTACTTTCGCAAATGCATAATTGTCATTGTAAATTTATGATAAAAGCTATTATAGGGAAAATCAAATACATTTTAGTGATTTTATTTTTCCATTTTTTTTTGCATACCGTACGGCCGTGTGTGAGCGAGAGGGAATGATAAGCGCCGCCATTGAAGATTCGTTTCTTTAAAGAACTAACTAATATAGAATATAGATCATAGATTACAGAAACAATAAATGACAATTGACAAATGACAAGTGACAACTGGAACCGGAACTGTTATAAGATATTTTTATATGTATTCTTTTTCAATATGTAGTTCATACAGTCTTCACGTAGGTAATAAAAAAAATGAATATTGCATAATTTCAGTTTTGCACGATTTATTACCGTGTGGATAAATACCTGTAAAATATTATTGTGATAGCATTGTCTATATTCTATGGCAATATGATGGCAATCCTACGTTAAAAAAAAAACAAATAAAAGTCGTATCAACTCGCGTATCAATGTCAAAGTGAAAATTGAAAAGACAAAAGTCAATAACTTGATCGTCATCGCTGTATTTATTGTTTTGAAGATTGATAATATCTTCATTGATATTTTGATATGAAATCAACGTTTTATGTGTAATCTTATCTTAACTATAATTTGTGTTTGATTGTGGAATAATCGTTCAATTTCGTTTTTATCAGCCTATCGTAATGTAATGTCTGTCAATTCACTAAAGCGGAACAGTGAACGGGGGAGATAATTTATTGTTAATTCCTTTCAGCTAGTTTTCGACAAATGTAATTAGCTGTTCATTATGGAGGATTACAAGTTTTTATTTAAAGTAGTGCTCGTTGGAAACGCAGGTGTAGGCAAAACATGTTTAGTGCGGAGATTTACGCAAGGACTATTTCCTCCAGGTCAAGGTGCTACGATCGGTGTTGATTTTATGATTAAAACTGTTGAAGTCGATGGAGAGAAAGTAAAGGTGAGTTCACTTGAATCGAAATATTTGGTAATCCGCTTCCATATAAAGGTGGATCCTTTAGAGGAAACAAGGTTCAAGTTTGAAACCAATACAAATTATTATGTTGCATGTATGATCATAAAGGTTTTGTATTTGTTGTACTGGGTCTACTAGACTATTAGTGACTTATTAATTAAACAAGTAATTATAATTTATTGGAATGCATGATGTAAATTGTATTTTCAATTTTTCACACTTATTACAATAATATGAATTAGATTTATTCCATTTATGTATTATTAAATAATGGTTTCATTGTTAGATAGTTGGTCTAATAAAGTAAAGAAACATTTTCCTATAGAATTGAATACAAAGATATTTATAGAAATAAATAGTTCAAACAGCTTTTTTAATTTCCTTCCAGAATGTTAAAATTGAAAATTATAAGGATCAAACATGTATTAAGTACACAATTTGATATTTTCAACATTCTATATTAAAGCATTCTTCAAAAATTTCATAGTAGTATGTGAATGGAAATTGTTGATAGGATGAAATTACAGAAAAATTGTACCTTATTTTCAATATTTATAATACTACACAATGTGACCTTTTATTATGAGTAGTGAATTGGAAATTTATTCTCAAATTTTGTAATGTACTTGGACTTTAAATTCTATTAATTATACAATTTTAGCTACAAATATGGGATACAGCAGGGCAAGAGAGATTTCGTTCAATCACACAGAGCTACTATAGATCAGCACATGCTCTTATTCTTGTGTATGATATATCTTGCCAACCCACATTTGACTGTCTGCCGGACTGGCTCAGGGAAATAGAAGAATACGCTAATAATAAGGTGCTGAGGATATTAGTCGGTGAGTTACTTTCTATCTATAAAGTATAAACATACTAATACTGTATGCATGAAACTTGCTCATAATATGACATTATTATAATTATATTATATAATAATGTTTGTTACTACATGCATGATGCAAGAACAAAATAAAGTTTGATTAAATACAGCACACAATTGTACTGTAGTTCGAATTGAAATTAATCTAGATAGAAAATTTTGATGTACATAATATTTTGATAATACCATGCAATCGAGATTTAATACTTGAATTTGTTGCAATGTCAGCATTCAGAATGGACATCAAATCAAAATCGTAATAGAATTTGTCAATTGAATGGAATCAAAATAGAATCAAATTTAGTGGTATAAGGTTCCAGATATGTTTAAAATTCTCTATTATTATTTCTTTATCACTAAATAGATACAAAGCTATAATTTTTTGTATTCAATGTGTCATCAGGTAATAAAACTGATAGAGAAGATAGAGAAATACCAAGACATATTGGTGAAGACTTTGCGCAGCGCCATGGAATGTACTTTCTGGAGACCTCAGCGAAGGAGGCGGAAAATGTTGAGCGACTTTTTATGGAAATTGCAGTGGAATTGATGGAAGTAAGTTTAGTATCTTTTTTTCTCACACATTTGTTTGACGTGACAACGTCTTATAATTCGATAGAGCCGGCTGCACGCACGAAAAAACATGACTCATGCGGCGTTACCTCGCTCTGAGGCGTTCCATGTAAGGCTTGAAGTGCGAGTGAGAGCGCGGAACGAGCGACAAAGAAGCACAATCGGACGTTGTCACGTTCAACTATCGTCAGTAAAGGACTTTACAGACAACAATTTTTTTTTATTAACTTGCAGTGTATGTGAGTATATTGTGACATCTTCAATGTAGTGAAACCTTTTGGGTTTCAGAAATTTAAATAGATGTAACAAAAGTGTAATATAATATTACTTTTGACTTTATAGTGGACTTACAATTGTAATTCTGAGGCACCATGGCAAGTAAAATGTTGATTGTAATTAAACAAATTCAATTTGTCTATTTCAGCAAGCAAAATGCAAGGAGTTGCCAAAATATGATGGAAGCTTAGGACCAATAAATGGCAAATCGTCATCCATTGGTGATTCTTCCTGCTGCTTTAGGTCGTAGATAACCTAACGAATTTATCTCAATGATATTACTAACTGTGTATGAGATTATATTTTATAAGCAATCATTTGTAGCGATTAATGAGTATGATAAAAACAACATATCTCCCAATTACATAACAATTTAGCGTAGGGACAAGTTACATAATGTACTGAAATTTTGTTTATTATACATAAATGTTAGATAATTACGGAATTGATCTCAATGCATGTTAAAGTTATATTTACGCGTTATTGTGAAAACTGAATTATCTGTGTTGTTTTAAGACGGTTGTGTAGCTGTTAAATTTTGGCCGTCTTACGTCAGTGAATGACACAATATTTGCTTATTTGCATTTGTCCTTATTTCTTGATTCAGGTAAAGATTGTTATTACAAATACAGTGATAATAGCAGGTTGTAAATGAAATATTGCAAGGTGATTGTTGACCTTTTATTGTTAAATGAGAAATACATAGAAATTGGGATTACTAGAAATAAGGTCTAGGTTATTTTTTTCTTCTTGTACCTATTGTTTGTATATACATGTGTTTGTCGTTCTTAAATATTATTAGCAGACTTGACGACGGTTCGTCAGAAAAAAATAGTTTGATAATTATTCTACAATTGATTGCTTTATAAAGTTCTTACTGTTAATTATTGTATTTGTAGAACTTAACATTCCATTTGCTTATAAGAATAATGGATTTGTCAAAATGTCATACTCGGGCCAATTTTTTTGCCGATATTAGTCGCATAGTAAACTTGTTTCACAAATATAAGGTTTCTAGTAAAAGTAATGTGTTCATTTTATTATGTGCTGCTTATGTATATATAATTTATATTAATAACCTAATGCATATCATCAATTCATGCCCTTTTGACAGAGCCATTACTTAGTTGTCGCGATTTATGTTAATCAATGTTAGGTATAAGTAGGCACGCGAAATTGTGACTTAGATGATGTAGAAAATTTTTTAGTACTTTTTAAAATGCATTGGTTATTCCATAGATAAAAAAATAGTTAAAAATTGATAGTAATACATTTAATTGTAGGTTGCTACTAATCTATTGTACCTATATAGCTTATTTTTTTGTTGAGGGTAGATCTCATTGTTTTATTTCAATTGCAATTTTATTATTCTTACTGGAAATATGCGTATTAGTAATAAAGGATAACCTTCGATTATTATTAGACGCAGTTATAAATATAAAATAATTAACGTTTACATTGTACTGCTAGATAATTGGTGTAAAGTTGATTAGACGTTGTGAAATGATATACAGGGAAAATGGAACAGATTTTTCGTAATTGTCAAGGTTTTGAAGGCTACAAACTAGTAAATTTATGTTTTGTTCCTATTGTAAAGATAACTAAATACGATTTTCCTGTGGACGTCCACAAACTGTATACGTATACAGTTTGATCCTTTATGTAATTGAAAAGACAACGATCCAAAATAATAGAAATTTTTACAGTAGGAACGGAACTTAAACGGTTCTTGTAATATTACAACAGATATAGGATCGGATTATAGACTAAGATATCATAAAATTGGAAGGAAATGGGTTTGAAAATTTTTGGCACACCTACTGTCCGCCATTTTGATGAACATTTTTTGCGCGTCTGTAGCAATCGAAATATACAAATTTAGTAGTGCGACGCAAAATTGAAAAAAAATCAAAATGGCGGACAGTAGGTGTGCCAGGCTCTATACAAAAATTTTCAAACCCCTTTATTTATATTTCCCAATTTACATTTCACTTCATAAAGCTACCATCTATCGCGGTAAAATTAACGAAATTCACTCCATAATTACTCCGTTTACTATTTTTACCTAATCGTGGAATATATGGGCGTATTTATTTACATTTTAATGGTCAGGGTTTTAACAGAAGCTTTATTTTATCTTGCGATTAATTTAAGTACAGTATTTGTTAATATTTAATGATCACAGTAATGTATATTGAGAATTATTTAAATTTGATTGTGATGTTTTCTTAAAATTTACGTTACTGGTATTTTGAATTGAAAATTGAATGGAACAAAACATTTGGCTGATCTAGATTTTTCTAACACTATACATAGATCATCTAATTCTAACTACACGATTGGTAATTCAATTTTATAAATCCATTGATGCATAACATGTGTTCTGAAAAAATTGTTTATTTCTTTTTATATTACTGTGGTCGTTGTTCATGTGTTAATAGTATTTTATATTATTGTTAATTTTAACATTAAATGTTGTATAATTATAATGTTTCAATATTAGTTTTGGTAAATTACTATTTAATTATTTATAGATAGAAATGGTATAGTAACTGGTTTGAAACTTTTATATTAAATTCATTTGCAATAAGTACATTAATAACTGTAGTTATATTTACCCAAAGTACATATTTTCATCGTAAAATACCTTATTCATCGACTAACTTTCTTACTGTAGGTACTTAGTAGAATATTTTTATGTTTTATAAAAAAAAATTGTATAATGTATACAATGGGCATAATGATTTTTAACCATCACATTTACTTATTTCGTTTTTGGTGTTCAATAACTTTGCTTGGTGTTGTTTTAAAGACTTCTATAACTAATATAATGTTAGGTAGTAGCATTTAATTCCGTTTTTATCAAAAACCTATATACAAATAATGTAACGGTGGTTTTATATTACGATTAGTTGAGTGTACAACTTGTGTAGTTGTGTATGTAAGAAAGTACTGGCCCAAAACTGCGCAGAAGTCAAAAGTAAGGTACATTACGATTCAAACTTAATGGCGGCTCGGAACATCGTACGGTCCGATGCGCATAAAACAATTTTAGGTATTAACGGGACGTTAAGGGACCTGTGCGCACCCGCACTCGCACCTGCACTTAACTTCCGAACCGCCATTAAGTTTGAATCGAACTGTACCTGATTAATTGTATGCAGTACCTCAATAAATCACTTGCACATTGCACTCAGCGCTACATTTGGATCACGGTTTGAAGTTACCGCAATCTTTCCCTCCCTCCTATCTCTATAGGCCCATGATAATGTTAATATGAACGATGTTATCAATACCATCTTAGGTATAGGTTTTTGATAAATAAGATATTATTTTATGATGGTTCTACTTCGTGCAATGGCGCTTGGTTGGTTGGTCTTTATTAATGTTTGTTGTAAATTGTTCTTTAACATTTATTCATTGACGCTTATTGTTATTTGTAAATATTTTAAGTGATACGTTTGCATATTTTATTTATTTCTTAATTTCACTTCCTATATGTGTGCTATTTTTGAGGTGACCGAAGAACTGATAATGTTTTATAAAAAAAATAATAATCAACAATTATTAATAATAACAATACTTTATTCAATCACAAATTCAAAAAACTTTTACATTATTATTTTTTTTTATTTAAAATTAATATTGTTTTAATTGTATAAACGTAAACCAAATTTACATTTGTTCAAATAATTTACTTCTTTTGCACGCCTCATAAGCGAAGCGTTGAGGTGGGTACTACTGTCACTTCGCGCAAAACATCTGATTTTTCAAACTTAAAATGTCTTTATGTATCATACATTGCACTTGTAAGATAATACATACACACACATATTAAGAATAAACACTATTTTTAACGTTCATGATATTTTTGATGTCATTTTTGTTATTTAAACTAGTTAAAAAACAGTTTAAAAAAGTTCTGTCTTGGACGTCCGTGTGTCTGTATGTGCGGATCCTTTTTCTTGTTAACACGATAGCGACCGAAATACTTTACTAATCGAGTCTTTTTTTTTCTCTTACGCTTGAGTATGCTCAGGAATAGAACCCTTTCATTTTTCAGGGTCTGATTCGATGTGGTTTAATTGTTATTAAATAAACAAAAATAATAATTAATAAATATTTATTAAAAAAAAAATTATGAGGCGTGCACTTTTGGATTTTCCAAATTATAATTTTTATTTTTATACATTGTGTTTAAATTAATTTTTGACCATGTGATGTCTACACTACCTAATGCATGATTTTTTTTTGTAATTCCTAACAGATCTGATGTAATAATTATTATTATAATTCGTGTCATTTATAATAGAAAGTAAACATCACCAAAGAAATTGAATTATTGTAATACTCGCAATTAATAAAGGATATCACTTTAATGTGTCTTTTATTTCATACTTATCTGGTTTTTAGAACTTGCACATAATCCGTGGTACTATTATAATATATTCTGTGGTAGAGTGATTTTAAAATCTTAATATTTCAATCTTTCTCTGTTATTACTACATAACTACATAATTTTATCTGTACTAATATTATAAAGCTGAAGAGTTTGTTTCTTTGAACGGGCTAATCTCAGGAACTACTGGTCCGATTTGAAAAATTCTTTCGGTGTTATATTTCCCATTTATCGAGGAAGGTTATAGGCTATATTATATCCGCGCGGCACAGCTAGTAAAATAATATATAAATTATTATATTATGTTTCTCGGTTCCATAATACTCGGGTACCACCAGTAGGACGGTACCCGGACCTTTGGAAGGCTTACGTGGGGACAGGGATCCAACACGCAGAGGCCTTTTCGAGAATTTTACTGTGTTGTGGGACACCAGCCGCAGCTCCCTTCGAAGATAAAATTGATTCATTAATATGAAGGAAAGAAAATAGTTTCATTGGTCATTAATTAATAATATTAATTTAATGCACATATTTTCTTTCTTAGGCGTTTCTTTTTGATAGAAATTTTAAAGAAGTAGGACGTTTAGTTATTTATTTTATAGCTAGTCCGATTCCCGGTCGAAGCAAGTGAATTTTTAGAAAATCTTTGAATGCAGTTCTATTTCTTTTAAAAAATTAAGGACTTTCCCTCCAGGGCCCATCTAAAATATCCACACTGTATATATACAAACAAACATATAAATATGCAAATAATGATCGTTTAATAGTATCGGTCAATTAGGGAAAGCTGGCATGTTCACAGTACTCACACTT